>JAPYYZ010000281.1:0-22409 GCA_030522705.1 Eretmocerus eremicus | reverse complement strand
TCATCGTTCCAGAACCCTCCACTCCGTCCGGCCCCATCTCATCAGGCAAGCGTTGGAGATGGATGACCCAGATAGTGCAGGAGTTCTGGTCTTCGTGGTCGAAGGACTATCTCCAAGCTCTACAAGAACGGCACAAATGGTCTCGCCCTGGCAGAGCTTACCGGCCTGGCGACGTTGTCTTGCTGCGGGACGAAATCAGCTCTCCGGCTACTCGGCCTATGGCAGTGGTCTCTAAGACGTTTCCTGGCGCTGATGGAAAGATCAGAGTCGTGGAACTCCGTACCGCAAAATCTACGTTCGTCCGGCCCATTGTTGAACTCACATCGCTGGTCCCTGAAGAGACCGAAAAAGATGCTTCCAGGAACTAATTTTTTTCCTACAGAATTTTCATTAGATTTTTTGAGGCTTTTGGAGTTCGATCACTTTGTTCTAGAAGTGCGAGGAACCAATTGCAAAACCTGTAAAAGTTTTCGAGATTTTCGTTATGATTTTTGATAAGTATTGATTTTTCTTTAATCTACAACCAGGCAGTCATTTTTTTCCTCCATGAAATTTTTCTCAAGTACTCAACTATAATTCATAGTCACTGCCTCAGATCCATTCATTTGAAGATTAGAATTTAATGTTCCTCTCGCATATTTGAGGAATGAATTACTATCGTTTCATGTATGAAAACAAGGTGGGCGGGATATTCGATTGTATTTTTTTTCATCATTAATTCAAAATTTTTGGCGCTCTCTCGCCAACTCGCGCACGCGCTCGCGTTACGCGTCGATACTTCCGCTGCTTTCTGCTCCGAGAGTCAGTTCTCGTCGGCCGCCGGTACCGCTCACCTCGCTCCTAATTATGGGCATATTTTGTCTAAATAGATAGCTTTCATTTAGCCACTAATAATCGTGTCGGAGTAGGAATAACTCTCCCCACTGCACCATAGTAGAACAAGGAGTGTCGAATGTCTGATGGCTCGGAGCTAGTTGGACCTACACTAGTTCGTGAGCTGGAGGCCAAGATACGTCGTGTCCATCCTCTATCTTTTGAGGTACAAGTTGAGGATCAGTGAGCTCTTGCGACGTGGAAACGTCGCAGCCGCACTCGAGATCGTCTTCTCGCCTTTGCCTTGGTAGATGGAAACGTAAGAGTAATATCGCTTGTTCATCTTTTTTTGTTGCGGTACCGGGGCAAAGAAGAGTGACGACGAGAAAGGGTTCGCCGGGCGAGCAGAGCGAGCAGAGCAATAGCAGAGCAGCCACAGAGCATCAGCTGCGGAGAGTGCGCGCAAATCCTGATAGAGGAAGCACCTTCCGTCCGCGATTTGGGTGGGCGTGAGAGGGGAATGGGCCGTGAAAGACGCCACGTGATTGGCACTTGTGGATTGTCAACTGACGCGGAACGAGAGTTTTCGAGATACGCTGAGCCAAGTTGGAGAAGTATTGAGGACTTACGTACGAAAACGTGGAAGTTTGCAGAGACGGATCCAGTCCTGGACATTTTGCTCCCGATGTCGTTGGAGGGAAGGAAAATGGACGGTGAGTGCGGCTTCCCCTCGTATCATCCCTTCTGCTCAACCCCCTGCCCCTTGGAGGAGAGTCGTGCGCGCCGCGGGTATTTCGCCGGGACCGCCGTGCTCGGAGCCTCGGCTGTGTCCCACGGTCGGAATAGCTTCGTCGGGAGTGCCGTAACCGGGCGAATCACTCTTGCCCACGCGCGCCGCATCGTGCCCCCGCGTAGAGCCACGCAAGATTCGAAGGGCTGCTCGGGCAGCTGAGTAGGGAACCCGGGGACCCGTGTCCCTCGGCGGTGGTGATTCCTCGCAGGCCTGTCCCCGAGGGCAACATAGGGTTTGCCGGATCGCCCTTGGCCGGTGCTGAGTATAGCTTGTCCCGCAGGGGTGCCTAACTTTGTCCCGCGATTGCGTGCTCGCTCAGGCTATCTTGACCCCGAGGCCGGCGAGCGGCGCACTACGGGGAAATCCGGTCATTTTATTCCGTCTAGCTGTTACCTCAAGGCGAATGAATCTTTCTCGATGGTTTAAAATGGATATCGCAGCTTAATTAGCTCTATTTAGACAAATGGAGTAGCAAGCAACCAATTGTAGCCCCCCGTACCACACTACGGGTGACTATACTTGTTTGTTTGCTTCTCACTCCGTTTATTGCGAATATGTTCATACCGGATCCTTAGTAATTTTGACCAACTCTAGAGGTCTCAAGCTGCGATATCCATTCTGATACATCGAAAAGATCGATCCGCCTTCAAGATAATAGCTGAACGGACAAAATTTACCGGAAATTCCCGTAGTGGCGGCGGTCATCTTTGCGTCGAGCGCATGGATCGGTGCGGGCGGGAGTCCTCCCGTGGTATGCTCGCATCAGTGAGGTCACGCGACACGGAGCATTAGGATGCATCCAGATGATTCGTGCCACGCGGCTTAGGGTGCGTCCAGACGATTCGTCTCGCGCGACTTAGGATGTGTTCAGATAATAGTTATTGCGCGGATGAGAAGGTATGGATCGGTGTGCGTACGCGAGGGAGGAGCTCGCGTATGATCTATAGGTGATGTAAGGATTGTATGTAGCAGTTTTGAGGTTAGAAAGGTCTCCTAGATGGACCTTAAGGACAGCTAGAGTTGTCGAGTTGATGTGTGTAGGTGGCATGCTTGTCACAGAATAGACGTGTACGTGAATGAGATATCTTAGTGAATGAATGGGCGAGCAGTTGGAGGAATAACGGATACTGGACCTATTTTCGCCCATAGTTTCACCCCTTCCCTCTCATTTGCAGGTATGATCTCCCCGAACGTGAGTAGCTGCTCGGCTCTTCGGGTGCGGGGACTTGGGCACATTCCTGATCCGGCCAGAAATGAATGAGTTGTGACTGAGGCCTGACATAACCTCTGAATTCCCACATCACAAATGGCGATCTTGCCAGGATCCGGTAGTCCATCCGGGTAAGCACAAGGGGGGTGAACAGATATGGTACGAGATGGATTTGTTTTTGCTGTCATTTGGACAGCTACCCTCTTGTCTGGACCGGGTACGTGGCGCACACCCCCAATAGGACTTACCCACCTTCTCTTGGGGTTTTCTAGGGGAAAATAGCGAATTTTGAGTTTCTGACTCCAAGTCACTGATCGAGCTGGAAGGAAAATCGCCAATAGAGCGTCACTAGCCCGATCGGTTTCACCGTCGAAAACTCTCGGGACATTGTTAGTTTCGGAGCAAAAGTGCCCCAGAGTACAAAATGTTCTTCGATTCCGACTGAACTTGGTGGGTAAGTAGAAAAAATCTCGCTCATCGATCTGAGCTAGTCGGATCGTCTGAGCGATTTTTGGATTCCAAGAAATTGAGGTTAGAGAATTGAGAACTTCCGATTTGTGACTTGGGGTAGTCAAAGGGTTTCTCAAATTCTGCACACTCCGGAACCACGATAGAGAATTTTTTACATCCACCTTGAGTGAGGAAATTTCAAATTGAGATTCCCGGAGATTTTCACGGGGAATTCCCGTAAGTTCTTGGATTGCACCTTCTAATTGTCATTTTGCACATCTCGTTGAAGCTATTCCATATATACTCCATGAATATTATTATGGAATATATATTCCATATTCCATAAATATAGAATTCCATATATTCCATAAATATTATTATGGACTCGTGCCTTCGTTCTCACTCGTGGAAATTTGAATTGAGAATTTCGTGAAAATTTTCGGAAGATTTTCAAATTTTCCCCAACTTTAGGAGGGGGGTCGAGTGGGACCCTAGTTGCGTGGTATTACAGGGAGTGTTGCAGAAACTTCTCACGTCGTTGAGGTAGGAATTTTCCGATTTCGAACTTCCGAAGAACTTCCGTGGCTCTCCGAGGGGGGCCGTTGGCGTACCGTTACGAGTCGTATCCTGTTGATTTGAAACAGAGCGTTGGAGAGCGAGGAGATGGGCCGTCCATTGCGAGTATCTGGCGTACGCACAACTCTCCACCTCATTTTCACTGCATTGATCCCGCTTGACCCTGGAAAGGGGACTACCGAGTGGGAGGAATTGGTAGGGAGGAATCCAGCGTACCCAGAATTTGCCGACATCTCCAAATCCTCTCTTTTGTTAGAAATTTCCGACATCCTCCTCCTTTTTGGGTCTAGTACGAGAATAGTACTGCTGATCCACGTTGGTTAGGGTGAATACTCGACCACGTCGGCTAAGCAAAGATCCCACGTCATCGAGGCTAAAAGTTCGATCACGTCAGATTAGAGAGAGCATGCACCTCGTCCATTACGATAGTGTGGGCATGGCCATCAATCTCCATCGTTATCCTTGACAATCCGAAGACTTCAGTCCGAGCTCCGCCCACGGCCCCTTTCAGCGAGGCTCTGCTGGGAGCTAGTCGTTTCTCGTAGACCTTGGTGACGGACGGACTCACGAATGAGACCTGAGCGCCAGGGTCATACAACGCGGAGAACGATTCTCCTCTTAAGACCACTTCTACAAGGTTCCGTCGGGTAGCCTCGGTTTTGAGTCCCTTCAGTTACTCCTCATGAGTCCACGACTCCACCTCAGCCCGGACACTATCGTATGGGGCGTCTCTCAATCGACGTTCCTCCAGTCGTGGTGAGTCGGCTTCACCTGCGACCGAAGGATCAGCTGGCGGACGGGGGAGGATATCCTCGACCCCGGCCGTCAGAAACTTTGACAAATCTGCTTTACCAGAGTCATCCTCCTCCTCGCACTTCTCTAGACACGCCGCTCACGGCGGTGCATCCTCCTGTGCGTGCAGGACAGATTCTACCTCGTCCATCCTAGACATCAGGGCCCACATACGTGATAGCTTCCCAGCCTCACACAACCTGCATGGAATTGTTGGGCAACCCCGATTCTTCTTGCGAATCTCACCCATGGCCGGGTCCTTGTCAACTTTGCGAATCCCTCCCATTGTCGGGGCCAACTCGGAAGTCTTCGACTCCCTCATTGCTGGGGTCAATCTCGGGTACCAGCTCGGCTGGAGGAGGGGGTTCAGCATTTTTGCTTGCCACGCTCCTTTCAAATGGCACCCGTGGTTGGGCTCATTTCCTCGGGGACCCACCTCGGTCGACGTGCCCCTGCTCTTTGTTGCGAGCTCCATCTCGGGGACTCCCCCTGGGAATGGGCCTCTCTCGTCACCAACGAGTGACTCTGTTGTAGTTTCTTCGCCACGTTGCGAGCTGGTCATCGGTACGGATTGATCAGGTCTGACCTATCTCAGTCGCTGCACTGGCGTGGTCTCTACGTCAGTCATCCCATTTACTGTTTGCGGGGCACAGACGAGGTGAAGCTCTGTGCTCCCGCCAACCCGTTTTACGAATAGCGAAGGGCCCACTTGCAATCAAGATATGCCTTGATTGTGTACCCTCCTTACCCACAGCCTTGACTCTTCTCGGCTGTCCTCTGAGGCTATTTGCTGTCGACCTTCCCGATTGCTTGCACGTGAAGCCCTACTGTAGGGGGGATTCCCTCACGAAACGCCCAGACTGATCGTAATTGGAACATGCGCCACTTCTCATCTGCGCTCGCCTCTCTTGGGTGGCCTTCGGTGTAGTGGGACCTCGCCCTCTTGGTGGTCGTGACCCACCCCCGGACGACCAGTATGGGTAGGATGGGTATGGCCAGGCATATGGCCATCGCCCTGGCCTTGGGGAGGAGAGTGGTGGCTGTGCCTGCGCCGGGGCGGGGCACTAGGCTTGGCTGGTCTTGCAGCTACTCCCATAATAGCGGCGACTTCCGCTGTTGGAGACGTCGCTGGGCCACCACTTTTGCCCTTTTTGGCTTTCCTCCCCTTATCTCGGCCCGAGAAGCCCGAACTCGTGCCACCCCGATTAGAAGCTCGCTCCCTGGTCGCGGCTAGGGAAGTGGGTTTCCCCTGGAGTTCAGCTTCAGAGCTGTCACGTCATTGCCCAAACCCTCAATTCCGATGGCTGCTACTTTCTCAGCTGTGGTTGCAGGTTGAGAGTCCTGGTAGGCCAGCCCTGGTATCCGCGATTTCTCGTGGGGAGTTGGCGACACATACCGCGCGTTTCATCCTTGCATCTCCTTGAACCGCTTGCCGTAATACTGTACATCCAACAAGTCTTGTAGGTCCTCAGTTTACAGATATTCACGGAGTATCGGCTCGGTATCGCGTTTCACTATATCGAATACTGCTGCCTCAGATGGAGGATGTTTGGAATATCCAACAATCATTTTGATACACGTGAGATACTGCGCGATTTCCCCTTTCTTGGCCCGGGATCTCTTAATTCATCCTCCCAGCAGGTCTTGATGGTCCCAGTGGCCTACGTACTGGTCTCTGAAGGCCTGTTTGAACTCCCGCCAGCTCGAGTTGTTTTGTCGATGCGTCCGGTACCACGTCCTGGCCCGGTCAATCGAAACATTTGGGATGGCGGCCAGGACTTCCTCGTCGGTCAACCTGAGGAGGTCCATTTAGCCCTCTATGGACGCCAAGAATTCTTCCGCTTCCTTTTCCTTGGACTGGGGGTTTCCGTCGGAAGGAATCCATCAGTTTGCTAAGGTCTTCATGACCTGCAAGGTCTTGTCCAACCTGGCCTCATTTCTCGCAAGCCTGGATTAATGGCCTTTAGAGCGAACCCGCGTGCTGGAAGCTTGCGGTTCCCACTCGTCTTTGCTCGAAAAGCCCGAGTACCAGCGAGGTCGCGAGCCTTGAGGGGGACGTGCATGTCCTCTAGCCCCTGCTGGGGTGGAAGTGACAGCTCCCAGACCCCCAGCCGGCGTCTGTTGAGAGGGATTCCCGTCTCCTTACGGCTGCGGTTCTGACTGCCCGGGAATTCGTTTCCGCTCTCTGCGGTTCCGGTGTATCGGTTGAGGGGTAACCAATACAGGATCCGTCCGCGATGAAACTCGAAGGTTCGATAGTTACTCGCGGTGCCGACTAAGGTCCTCGGCATGAGCACCCACCGTCGGACCCGTTGCCATACGGTGATCTCCCTCTGACTCAGACTCTCGAAGTTCACGAATCATAGCCGTGGTTCCCGCTCGCTGTGCCCCACGAGGGGTGGCTCTAGCGAGTTGCGATGCGTTGACAGTCGGAGCAAATGGATTCATCCCGTGAATTTCGGGATTCTCCAAGCATGGGACCAACGGTGGCATCCCCGAGGACAATGGATCCGCAACAGGAGCGACGAGCGCTATCACCTGTACCAAAGCCACGAGCAAAGGCTGCTGGCATGAGTTCCGATACGCTCGAGCCGCTGCGATCGTGTATAGGTCTCCGAGAGAGGGAGCAAACGGGGCTGTAGCTACGGGCCCGGTAGTTGCCGTTCAGACCGTTGTCGTAGGAGGGTCACAGCCATCGTCACCTTGGTAGTCAACTGAAGAATCCTCGTCATCGTGGTGATGACCGCGGGATCAGTTGTCACCGCCATGTTTGACTGTGTAGTCATAGTCGACGTCCATGTGAATACCGGACCACTTGCCTAATCCCACTGCCCTGACATCGCATCGCCATGTCTATCGTCATCATCGCTGCTCGTGGACGTGTTACCCCCTATAGATGGATTCTCGTTCGCCGCGAGAAATTTCGATGCGGCTTGAGGCAATGGTGATTCATCCGCGAGACGATAGTCAACCGCGAGATTCCGCGGTACCTGCTCATATGGGTTAACGAGTTATGTTTCCAAGCGAATCAGTCGGTTCCTAAATCGAGCTCGGGTGCCTCCCAGGCTCAAACCCTCTTTATCTACTCACTCCAACACCTCTAAGTACGATGTGTTGTACAACACCTTCGCGATGCCCTGGTATCGAGGACCTTTTGATGTAATCTCAAACATCTCACGACTGAGGTGGAGCTTGGGCAGGTCTTTGCTCTGGCTGCCAGCCTTTTCGGGTACTTGGTCCGCCATGATTCCATCATCAACGCGATTGATCCCCACGCTCTCCTATCCAACGCTCTCTCAAATTCAACGTGATCGAGCTTTTAGTCTCGATGACGTGGGATCTTTGCTTCACCGACGTGGCCGAGTACAGCTGACCCACGTTGTTTTGAGTGAATACCTGACCACGTCGGTTAATGGACCACGTGCCAGCTCTGAAGCTGAACTCCAGGGAGGAACCCACTCCCCCAGCCGCAATCGGAGGGCGAGCCTCTAATCAGGATGACACGGAATCGGGCTTCTCGTGCCGGGATAGAGGGAGAAAGGGCGAGATGAACGGAAGTGGTGGCCCAGCGACGTTTCCAACAGTGGGAGTTGCCGCTATGCTGGAAGTAGCTGCGAGACCAGCCAGGCCTAAAGCCCCCACCCCGGCGCAGGCGCAGCTACCGCTCTCCTCCCTAAGGCCGGGGCGATGGCCATATGCCTGGCCAGACCCACCCTACCCATACTGGTCGTCCGGGGATGGGTCACGACCACCAAGAGGGCGAGGCCCCACTACACCGAAGGCCGCCCAAGGGAGGCGAGCGCAGATGAGTAGTGGCGGATAGTCCGATTACGATCAGCCTGAGCATTTCGTGAGGAAATCCCCCTCAGGGCAGCGATTCACGTGTAAGCAGTCGGGACATGTCGCCAGCAAATGGCCTCAGAGGACAGCCGAGAAGTATCAAGGCTGTGGGTAAGGAGGGTACACAATCAAGGCGTACCCTGATTGCAAGTTGGCCCTTCGCTATTCGGAAAACGGGTTGGCGGGAGCACAGAGCTCGACCTCGTCTGTGCCCCGCAAACAGTAGATGGAATGACTGGCGTAGAGACCACGCCAGTGCAGCAACTGTCATTGGTCGGACCTGATCAATCCGTACCGATGACCAGCCTGCAACGTGGCGGAGAAACTGCAACAGAGTCACTCGTTAAGGACGAAACAGGCCCATTCTCAGGAGGAGTCCCCGAGGTGGAACTCGCAACGAAGAGCAGGGGCACGTCCACCGAGGTGGGTCTCCGAAGAAATGAGCCCAACCACGGGTGCCAGGCGCTGAACCGGCTTCTCCAGCCGAGCTGGTATCTGAGATTGACCCCAGCGATAGAGGAGTCGAGGAGTTTTGAGTTGGCCCCGGCAATGGGAAAGATTCGCAAAATTGAAAATCCGGCCATGGGTGAGATTTGCAAGAAGAATTGGGGTTGCCCAACAATTCCATGCGGGTTGTGTGAGGCTGGAAAGCTTTCACGCATGGGTGCCCTAATGTCCAGAATGGACGAGGTAGAGTTTGTCTTGCGCGCACAAAAGAATGCGCCGCCGTGTGTGGCGTGTCTAGAGAAGTGCGAGGGGGAGGGTGACTCTGGCGCAACAGATCCGTCAACGTTTCTGACGGCCGGGGTCGAGGATATCCTTCCCTGCCCGCCAGATGATCTTGTGTTGGCAGGAGTGGTCGATTCATCACGACTAGAGGAACGTCGATTGGGGAATGCCCCATAGGATGGTGTCCGGGCTGAGGTGGAGTCGTGGACTCGTAAGAAGTAACTGAAAGGACTCAAAACCGAGGCTGCCCCATGGAACCTTGTAGAGGTGGTCTTAGGAGGAGAATCGTTTTCCGCGTTGTACGACCCTGGCGCTCAGGTCTCATTCGTGGGCTCGTCCATCACCAAGGTCTACGAGAGATGACTAGCTCCCAGCAGAGCCTCGCTGGGAGGGGCTGTGGGCGGAGCTCGGACTGAAGTCTTCGGATTGTTAAAGATGACGATGGGGATTGATGGACATGCCCGCACTATCGTAACGGACGAGGTGCATGACACGCTCTATGATATGGTGTCAGGTATGGATTCCATGAAAGCCTGAAAATCGGATTCCAGGAACGCGGATCGCCAATGGCGAGTCCTGGCAGGTAGATACCGAGATTTTGCAAACAAATCACGTGAGAAGATCGAGAACTGGATTTCTGCAGAATGCGCTGGTTTGGTACTCGTCGAGGAGGAGCATCAAGATAGACTCGGAAAAAAGGTACGGCACATGACCGTGATGGAGGGAGACACTGGGCTGACCACTCTGGCCCAACACATGATCTGGCTGATAGACGAAGTCCCGATACGTCATCGTCCGCGCCGGCTGTGACCAAAGATGTTGGAAATCGCCCGCGAGAAGGTGGAGAAGATGGCCAAAGCAGGAGTCATTGAACCATCGCGTAGCCCTCTCATTGGCGCTCGAGTGCTGATCAAAAAGAGCGATGGGACTCACAGATTCTGTATGAACTACAGAGATCTGAATAAAAAGATTGTGGAGCATGCGTACCCTCTATCCAGCATGAACATCATTCTGGACAAGTTACGGAGCGCGAAATATATCAGTAAGATAGATCTGAAGTCGGCATATCACCAAATACCGATGGAGGGGTGGAGCAAACAGTACACGGCGTTCTCTGTCCCGGGAATGGGGGCGTGGTATTGGCTGCGTATGCCTTCCGGGAATTGCGGCGCCCCGGCCACGTTTCAGCGGCTCGTTGACCACTTGATAGGGTCGAAGCTGGAACCATACGTTTCCCGCTACCTCGATGACATTATCGTCGCGACGAAAACGTACGAATAACTCGCGAAAGTATCTGGAATCGGTACTGTGGCGCCTGTGCGAGGCGGGACTCATGGTAAATCGAGACAAGTGCCGAATCTACTGCAGCCAGGTCAACTATTTGGGATTCATCCTGGACGCTGAAGCCCTCCACCCGGATCCCGAGAGGATAAGGCGAGTCCGAGAGTTCCCTCCGCCTGCAAATGTGTATCAGCTCCGTTTATTCTTCGGGATGGCCGGCTGGTATCCGAGATCCATTAAGGACACCGCTTTTCAAATCGCTCCGCAAGGACACGAAGTAGTATTAGGGTGAGGAACAGCAACAAGCGTTCGAGTGACTCAAGGGAGCGTTGATAACGGCACTCGTCCTCGATATACCGGATTCCTCCGAGAAACTCACGATCCAGTGTGATGCGATCGGAACGGCGTCAGAAGCCATACTCACATAGAAAGGGGAGGATGGTGAGCATCTAATCGTGGAGATCAGCCGTAGCCTGATATCCGCAGAACAAAACTATACCGCGACTGAGCGTGAATGCCTCGCGGTGATCTGGCCCATAAGAAAATGCGACGTGAGAACGTCGCAGCCGTACTCATCACCGTCTCCTCGTCTCCGCCCGGGTGTGTTAGAGCGAGAAGCTAATCTCGCCCGAAACGTTTCTTTTGTTGAGGTACCCGGACGGGGAAGAGTCGACGGCGAGGAGAGGCCGTCGAGTAAGCCGAGCAAGCAGAGCAACAGCAGTTTAGCAGCACCACCAGAGCCGAGCGTAGTGCGCGCGAGGGCCGTTGAGGGCAGCACTTCCCGGGTGCGTTGTGGGTGGGCGCGAGGGGGCAATGGGCCGCGAGGGACACCATCGCCGAGTAGTTGCGAGTAGTCAGCCGACACGAGCAGATGTTTTGGGAATATGCACAGAGAGTCTTGGAGTTAATACGTAGACGTGGGAGTTATGGATACAATCCTGTACATCTTGCGGTGATGTCTCTGGAAGAAGTTATGGCTGGTGAGTGCAGCTCCATTATTCCTGATACTCAATATTGATCCTTCCTCGCCCCCTTCGCACCGGAGAGTCGTGCGTGCCATGGAAGTATTCCGAGGGTGCCTCACCCGGGGCTTCGGCTATGCCCCAAGCGCGTATCCTCGTCGGGAGTGTTGAGCCCGGGCAAATCGCCTTTGCCCACGCGCGTCGTGTCGTTGCCCCTTGGAAGGCCACGCGGAGCATGAGGAGAGCTGCTCGGATAGCCAGATAAGAAATACGGGAATCCCTGCCTCTCAGTGGTGGTGCCTCCTCGGGGGCCTGCCCCTGAGAGCTACCCAGGTCTCTCCGAGTCGCCCTCAGCTGGTGCAGAGCCTAGCTCGGCCCGCCAGGGTGCCTAGCCTCGTCCCGTGATCGCGTGAGCATTTAGGCCATCTTGGCCATGAGGCCGGCCAGCGGCGGCCATTTCCGCGCCGAGCACGAGGAGCATTGCGGGTGAAAGTCTCCCCGCGGAACGCGCGCAACAGGGGGGTCACGTGACGCGGAGCCTTAGGGTGCGTCTAGCGTAAACGACTCGCGGACTCGTCGGGTGCGTCTAGAGTAGATGCCTCCTGGAGCGTTCGGGTGCGCATATAGTAGATGTGTCGAGCCGATTAGGGTGCGTACAGAGATGTCGTGTCGCACGGCCTAGGGCACATCCAGGGGAGCCGGATCGCGCAGAGGTCGGTTGCATATTTCAGAACACGTATGTACGGGAGGTGCTCGCGTGTGGAAGACATGGAATGTAATCAGTGTATATAGTGGAATGAGAGGTTAGAGAGGACGTAATAGTGGACTTTGTACCATGAGAGAGTTATCGAGTCAGTGTAAATATTTGGCATGCTGGCCATAGCATAGAGTGTAGTTGAATGAGGCATTTGGTTGGATAAATGGGCGCATGGCTGAAGGAAGATACATTCTGGACATATCATTGCCCAATAGATCCACCCCTCCCCTTAACTACGGGTGTGCTCTACCCCGGACGTGAGTAGCTGCTCCGCCCTTCGGGCGCGGAAACTTGGGCCTAATCCCGATCCGGCCAATATGAATGAGTTGTGACCTTGTGGAGTGATATAACCCAACCTTTTTCCGTCACAAAAGCTGCGTCCCTACATGCAGGGTCACCAGTTCACGGTGATCACAGACCACAGTGCTCTCGAGTGGCTACAAATACTGGAGGAACCAACGAACAGGCTTGCTCGCCGGGCATTGGAGCCCCATCAATGTGACTTTGAGTTGCTCCACCGTGCGGAGAAGATGCACAAGATGCCGGATGCATTATCACGCATCGATGAGCCAGTTCACGGCAGACGTGGCTAAGGACGCAGGATACCAGAAAATGATACGCAGAGTGTGGGGGAACCCGCAGAAGTACAAGGCATCGGCACCGCCATGATCCGCTGCTCGATGCGGTTCTTCGACCCGCTCAAGAACGCGGCCGAGACATGGTGACTGGTGGTCCCAGTCGGGAAGGGTCAAGAATTTTTGGAGCGGGCTCATTGCCCTGCTTCCGTTGGCCACATGGGTTTGGGAAAAATCTATGACCGCCTCACGAGGAATCTGCACTGGCCCGGCATGTACCAGGGCACGGTGACATTCGTGAAACAATGCCAGTTGTGCCAGCAGTACAAGGTGTCCCAAACGGGCCCGTTGGGCCTGATGAGAGACCGGGTCGTGGAACGACCGTGGGTCGTGGTCCCGCTGATCTGATGGAGTTCCCCCCCATTCGGAAAGGGGATGAGTACCTGTTAGCATAACAGGATTTGCTCACTCGGTGGGTAGAGGTGAAACCTCTACGACGCGCGGGAGGCAAGGCCGTGGCCGCCCCAGTGGATGAAGTAATATTGTTCCGGTGGGAAACCCCGCCTATTCCCTCATGGATAACAGACGGGAGTTCGACAACAAAACGGTGGATGCCATGCTGGATGAGCACGAGGTGCATCACATCAAGACTCCCCCCCCCCCTCCCCCCCGATCACGAGCAGGAAAACCCTGTGGAACGCAACAACCGTATACTCAAAACTATGATCTCGCAATTCGTGGAAAATGGTCATCGGGACTGGGATGTACACGTCCATGAACTCCGACATGACATGAATACGGCAGTGCAAATCAGCACTAAAGTATCACCGGCGTTCTTTGATTTTGGGCGACACCCCACGCCTGTGAAGAGTTCACAGAGGGAACTGGAAGGTTCCAAATTGATCGAGAAGATGGGCGTCGTGGAATAGGCCAACCGTATGAAACGGGTTGATGCGTGGCGGGAGCTGGTTATCCGCCACGTAACAGAGAGTCGAGAACAGCAGGCGCGAATGTATAGCAAAGGTCGTCTGAACGTAGTGTTCTAGGTGAGGATACAGTAGGCGAGAAAACACAAGGTGGCAGATCGTTCCAATGCCAAATTGGCGCCTGAATGATAAAGGCCCTTAACGGTTGTGGGAGTAACATCCTCTGTTGTTTACGCCCTTGAGAACCCCATCGGACAACGGACCCCGAACGTCCACGTATCCCAATTGGAGCGTTGGATTCTTCCGAGAGGGAAACCTCCCGTAGTTAGTGCATGCAGCATTTGAATGAATTTGGACTTGATGTGACGACCTGGGACTGATCGTATGTCCAGATTAACGGTCTTCTCGACGGCACCCGGGGGATCCCTGGCTGGGGCCGAGAAGACTCGCCCCCGCCAGTTCACCAGCCGGCCGACCGTGCCCCTCAGTCCAGCACCAGCCGCAGTTTCGGTAGGGGACTCCCGGCTTATGCCCTGATAGCGCCAACACCAGCGGAACTCCTGACACCGACCACCGCTATCGAAATGAGCCGTGCCATCGACGTCCTGGACTTGGGCGTCCTCATGGCACGCAAAACCACCGACGATCTTCAGCGCTTCGGCACCCTGAGCAGTTTTGAGGATTTACGTACGAAAACGTGGGAGCTGACAGAGTCAGATCCAGTCCTGTACATCTTGCTCCCGATGTCGTTGGAGGAGGAAAAAATGGACGGTGAATGCGGTTTCCCCTCGTATGATCCTTTTCGTTCATTCCCTTGCCCCTCGGAGGAGAGTCGTGCGCGCCGCGAGTGTTCCGCCGGGACCGCCGTGCTCGGAGCCTCGGCTGTGTCGCACGGTCGGAATAACCTCGTCGGGAGTGCCGTAAGCGGGCGAATCACTTCTGCCCACGCGCGCCGCGTCGTGCCCCCGCGTAGAGCCACGCAAGATTCGGAGGGCTGCTCGGGCAGCTGAGTGGGAAACCCGGGGGCCCGTGTCTCTCGGTGGTGGTGACTTCTCGCAGGCCTGCCCCTGAGGGCAACATAGAGTTCCTTGGATCGCCCCTAGCCGGTGCTGAGTATAGCTCGTTTTGTCGGAGAGCCTAGCTTCGCTCTGCGATCGCGTGCTCGCTCAGGCCATCTTGGCCATGAGGCCGGCCGGCGACGGCCATTTTTGCATCGGGTGCGTGGATCGGTGCGGGCGGAGAGTCTCCTCGCGGAACGCGCGCATCAGTGGGGTCACGTGACACGGAGTATCAGGGTGCGTCCAGATAGAACATATCACGCGGATTAAGGTGTGTCCAGATGAAAATTATTGCGCTGATGAGAAGGTATAGACCGGTGCGCGTACGCGAGGGAGGTGCTCGCGTGTGATACATAGGTGATGTGAGCATTGCATATAGCAGTTGTGAGGTTAGGCAGGACTCAGTGATGGACACTAAGGACAGATAGAGTTGTCAAGTCGATGTATATAGATGGCATGCATGCCACAGAATGAACGTGTACGTGGATGGAATATCTTCGTGAATGTATGAGCGCAAAGCTGAAGGGATGACGGTTTATGGACCAATCATTGCCCATAGATCTACCCCTCCTCCCTCATTTGCAGGTGTGCTCTCTTCGGACGTAAGTAGCTGCTCCGCTCTTCAGGCGCGGGGACTTGGGCTCATTCCCGATCCGGCCATGAATGAATGAGTTCAGACTAAGGTGTTACGTAACCTCTAAATTTTCACAGTCTTAATCGCTGTTATACGACTCAGATGCATAGCTAGAGGCGCTATTACTGTGATTTGTGTTGCACTACTAGGCTTGGGCCTATTTTGAATGCGATCGATGTCGCTAAAGAGTCTCATTCAGATTTCGACGCTTCGAGTCCATTTCATCGAAATGAGGCCCCAATTCCCTGCGCAATCACGTTATCCTTAGAGGCGAGTGAACAGAAGCAACGACCCGAGCTTCACCCTCTCCAAAATCCTCAAGATCTTTATCCAGGCAAATATTTGGTCTTCTGAGGGGGCTCTGATTCCAAATAGTGTACACGCGCTACCTGATTCCCTCCAGATCATAGAGTGGGTCCAAATAAGCGTTGAATTCATTCCAATGTTGTGGAAAGCCAAGGATGTCATATTTCGACAGAGACGTAACGTTGCACATGTGCCTATGTCTTGCCGAATGCTTTGGTGATAACAATGACGGATGTATTTGGTTTGCGATACCTCCTATTCGTAGACCACTTGAGATACTCATCTTGGATTCCGAAACTATGGCTGAATCACATCAATCCTGACATTGAAATGGAATCATTACTTCGCAACCTCCCATTACAATGATCTCAACAGGAGCCAGCTTGGAAAACTCACATCTGGAGAAAAGGACGGGACAAGCACGATGGTTTCAGGAGACTACGTCGCAAATTCCACTTCAAACAGATAGCAAGGTAAGCAGGAGAGTGGAGAGCAAATGATGTATATGTTCTCAAATTAGCTTGAGACAGAACATGATACTGTGGGCGTATTCTACAAGAGGTTCAACTTTAAGAGTTTTCGTCACACCAGCATCGGAAGCTTGTGGTTTCCGCCCTGATTCCGGGGCGGAAAGTGCCGCATTGCCGTTCAGGCTGGGAAGCGTCTGCGCATGCGTATCAGACCTCGGGCTTCGCCCTCGGTCCGCTATCTCGCATGCTCCGACGCTCCCTAACCTGTACGGTGGTGCGGCACTTTGCCCCAAAATCGTGCCAGAAACCACACAATTTCGACGTGGGCGTGCCAAAAAATCGTATACGCGAACCGGGCGGAAATGCGGGCTACCCCGGACCTCGCACATGCTTCCCTCGGCTGCGCCTCGGGGGCTACCCATGCGAGGCCCGCAATAGCCCACTTCCCGCCCTTGTTGCGTAATATACTATACTTCTCACCAGATTGGAGAAAAGAGGTTTGCTCGATTGTAAAATGGATTCCATAGAGGAGTGGGTCCAAATAGAGCAAAACAAGGAGAAGATGCCTCTAATCCCATCGATTGCCGGAATCTCTAGGCTAGTTGCACGTATGTTGATGCAATAGCTCTTGCAGGGAATGTGCACGAAGTTAGCCCCACCCCAGCCGGAAATAGGGAATCTTCTGCCGTTTTATCACCCTCTCATTTCCAAAATGGAAGACTACCGCAGAGTTACGACGATTCCGTCGGAATCGCGACACGGACCGATGGCATTCATCGCCGTTACGCAAAATTCGTCCAAAAAGTATTTCAATCAGATTACTTTTTTAACTTGCGCAAAAAACTCTTCGGTAGAAGACTGTCATTGGCAATCTCACAGCTGCTAGAGAGGCCGTCAGTAGCAGAAAACATGGTTCACGCATGTGTCTAATGGCAGAAATGGGTATCGAAGCCATGATATCATTTGCCTCAAGAAGCGTGGACTGACTGACTACTCCTTTACTCACTACACAAAATTTTCCAGTTGACGGCACCTAAAATTCTGCTTCCCGTGGAAGTCCCGGAAGAAAAAACGATATGCAGCAGATGCTCCCAGACAATCATCTATCCTATCTGAGAATATCAATACAATTATCTATCCTATCTGGGAGTATCAATTCATAGGGATAGGTGTTTGTTGAGGTGTGATTTGGCACGGTATTTTGGTAAACTGGTGGTTGCCATTTTTGAGCCTTGTGAGTCAAGGGCTCGAAAAGTCGTGAGCATCAATTCTATTCCCATTCAAAGCCTACTGATTGGCTCTGCATAAGACATTCTGATGCACAGCTCGGATCCGTATCGAAAATAGCTGACGCTCTAAAAACTTGTGGAGGAGCACGCCTATTTATTTCGATTCTGTGATGCTTCAACCGTGATATTTCAAGATCGAACTCGATTCTTGACGTGATATTCTGATTTTGAGTAAAGTCGCGACCGAAAGATCCCTCTTTTTAATGGAAAAACAATGATTTTTCATCCTTCAAGCTGTATTCTGTGATCACCCCTACCTTGATGTATCGTAGATGAGCTTCAGAGTTCCGAGACCGTAGACGAGCTCTTCACAGATCGTAGGAGGGTCATTAGCAATTTTCAATGCGTATTGGGAGTTTGGAATTGATTTTAGAGTAGGGAATTCGATTTCCCTGTGAGAAAACGGCTGAGAAAGGATCAATTGATTCCTCTCCTAACTTTTCTCCTGGGGGATCAACTGATTTCTCATGCCAAATACTGAGCTTGAATCTAAACTGACTCTTCGACTGAGAAATCAGTTGAGAAGTCGCTTGGACCTTTTTAGATGGGATATAGAATCATTTTCGAAGAGAGCAATGGAAACGATCCCATATATCAGGGTGGTTTCTCCTATATGTAATATGTTCTGATCCCCTGTTGTTGTTCGGGGGAGTGGATAGCATCCCTCTCAGGGGCATGTCGTAGCAAATACTTCGTGCAGTGGCCATCATACACGCAAACTCATCTTTGAGAACACTTTGTGAAAGATTCGGGTTTTTTTTGGAAAAAAGTGGCTGCATAGCCCCGAAGTCCGGAGAATGGAGAAGGAAATGAGTCATCCCCGACTTCGATCAGATGCGAAATGAGTCCACGATCCGAAAACTACGAATTGCTGTGTATACGACTCGTGCGCATGGCTAGTAGCGCCAAAACTACGATTCGCAGTTTTCTGATCCTGGGGTCGTTTCGCTCCCGATTGTAGTCAGGAACGGTTCATTTTGTACCCCACTCCGAGGACTTGGGGGCTATTGAGCATCTGTTCTCGACAAAAAGGAAACCATTTTCCACAAAGTGTCGTCAGGGTTGAGTTTGTGTGTGGCGGCCGCCACCCAGACTATTCTCCAACCTAGCCTAAACTATCGACGGAGAAAGGCATTCTTTCCGTATATTGGGGGAGGAAGGCACTCCACATAACCGCAACAAAGAAGGGCTCATCTCATAACTTGCGACGGAAACGAGCGCGTCTTGTAGCTCTCTTTGGAGGGAGGCACCTCTCATATCTCGCGGCAGAGAGGGGTACGTCTCATATTTTGCCAAGGGAAAGACGAACGTCTCATATCTCGCGAGGAAGGGAGGCACCTTCTGTATCATGTGGCGGAAGGAGGCACGTTTCATATCTTGCGACGAGAGAAGGCACGTGTCGGTATCTCGTGGCATAGCACAGTGAACAATATTTCATTCCGTGTTCCATCAAAAATGTAGAGCTCGTGGAGCTGGATGAGTTTGGATGACGTTGTTGATTGTCTCAATGGAATCTCAAAGATTGTTTTGGACGAATTAGCGCCTGATAAAACGGTTCGACCCCATAAGAGCAATGCTCCTTGGAATGGTCCTGAGTTGGAAGCGTTCATAAATAAGTGAGATGCGCCACACAAGCGCTAGGAGTGAAACCAACGCGAAGAACGGCGGTATCATGAGCTTCAAAATGAGTATTCCCAATTGAATATCTCCAATTCAGGTCGACGTGGGCTTACCCTCTCCCTGCGAATCAGTTGAATGGCAACTGAAGCCTTCAGTAAAGACTCAGTGTATTGATCGAATCAGTAAGACTGTTTTACCCATTTCAGTAGTATAATAATTTTTTTCTCATGGTAGACGACTACACGAGCCCAAAATGATGTTTATAGATCCAGAAATTATCAACCGTGCCAATAGGCATTGTTTTAGACATCACCCCAATTTACTGATTCGCCGCTGATCTACTGAGAAATTAGTAGGAATCCCTACTGATTCATCATCAAAAACCGCTCCTGCCGAAAGTTAGTGCGAATCAGTGTATAGTTATTGATTCAATCAGTTATCGACTACTGATTCGCGATCATAACCTATATTGTCACCTCGCGACTTTGAGCATCGTTTGTAGCCGCAAGTCGAATCAAAACTGTTGCTAATTGTGTGTTACTTGTTGAATTATAATGGCAGAGCACAGTGCATATCGAATTTATGTCAATGATATCATCAAAATGCTTAAAATAGCGTAGCGTGCACGGGTGATTCTACTGATTCACGCTCTTACTGATTCGCCATTGCCACCTCGGAACTTTGAACAGCGTTTGTAGCCGCGAATCGAATTAAAACTGTTGCTAATCGTGTGTTATTGTTGATTTATGATGGCAGAGCACAGTGCATATCGAATTCACGTCAATGATATCATCAAAATGCTTAAAATAGCGTAGCGTGCACGGGTGATTCCACTGATTCGCGCTCTTACTGATTCGCCATTGCCACCTAACGACTTTGAGCATCGTTTGTAGCCGCAAATCAAATTAAAACTGTTGCTAATCGTGTGTTACTCGTTGATTCATAATGGCAGAGCACAGTGCATGTCGAATTCACGTCAATGATATCGTATACGAGCCTAAATAGTGTTGCGTGCATGAATGGTTTTACTGATTCGCCACCTCGCGACTTGAAACATCTATCAAACAAATCAACAGTTATCAAAGTACCAGATTCATGCCTTGCGTAACTTTTCATCATGGCTGTAAACTATATGTAGCATATCGGCAGTAGTTACCCCGCAGGGAGGAATTTAAAGTATGATGTGAGCTCGCTTAACCTCGAATTCGCACAGAAGTACTGATTCGCCATTGCCACCTTGCGACTTCGAGCATCGTTTGTAGCCGCGAATCAGTAAATAAGATTGAATCAGTAGATATCCAATGATTCAATCAGTAATTTCGACCCCCAAATGTGATCCGAATGCTCAAAATCGGCAGATATCCACTGATTGGATCAGTAGATATAAGCTGATTGGTTCAGTAAAAACCACTCCCGGGATACTGATTGAATCAGTTCGTATTAACTGATTCGTGTTCGGGTTCAACTGATTCGCAGGGAGAGAGAAGATCAGGAGCGTTATTCTTTCCTTCATACTCATCTCCCAGATGCTGGAGACCATGAGAAGAACATATGGAAGGGAATGCGCAACCTCGGCCTCCGGCCCAACAGCAAAAAGGAACTCCATGGTTCTACCTCAGATGAGCTGAACACTAACTTTGCAAAGATTTCCGTCTCGTCTCAGGAGGATATTGGAAAGGCAATGAACGGAAATATCACAGAAGAGGGCTTTGAGTCGAAGCCCACGAATTGTCACGAAGTCTTCCTTGCCCTCAAACACTCCTCCTCGCAGGTTCGTGGAGCAGACAGGACCCCCGGGATGTGATTGCAAAGGCCCTTCTGTTCTGAGGTGATCTCTACTGTGCATATTTTCAACTTCCTTTTCACCCGTGACATATTTTCCGAGACTTGGGAGCAAGCGAGCCTGATTGCATTGGAAAAGATCGCAGCATCATCAGGAGTCTCGGACTTCCGTCCTATTGCGCTGATGTGCTTGTTGTTCTAAGGTTTCGGGAAGAATTGCCCATGACCAGACTACGGAATATCTCAAGGTGGTAACTCACTAGGTCGATTCAAGACTGGTTTCAAGCAACATCACAGTACCCAGACAAGGCTGCTCGAGCTTACAGATCATATTCAAGTCGGCACGGACAAGGAGGAGATCATGCTGCTATTACTCTTTGATTTCGGCAAAACATTTGACACTTTTCCATCATCCGAACTACTGAGTCAGCTTTGCAAACTGGGCTCGTCGAGATCAGCAATTCTGAAGTCCAAATCGTACTCACAACGTCGCACCCGAGAGAAGTTACTCCCCGTAAGTAGAGGTCGCACCCAGAAAAAGTCACTCTATATGCAGTCACTCCAAAGAATGGCAGTCCTGATTGGCTCTCAAATAATCCGGGTGTTCCACAGGGTTCCGTTCTCGTGCCCCTACTCTTCAGCTCGTATGTCAATGACCTGCTCCGGTTGCTGGATGGAAAGTCGGTTCATCGTCATTTTCACGCAAACAACCTCCAAACTTATTCGCAGGTGGATAAGAAGGAGATCAATGAGGTAATCGCTTGATTGGGAGAGATAGGCCGCCTTGTTGCTGAGTGGGCCGAGGGTTCTGGCCTGCGACTCGACGCTGCCAAGACCAAAGCCATGCTTTTCAATTTCGAGAGGAACGTAAGAGATCTGCAAACGTGAACTTGCCAGAGGTTGAGATACAGAATGGGGTATTCGTCCCATTCAGTGACACAGTTGTGAGACTTGGTGTGACCTTGGACAGTGAATTAACGTGGAGACCGCATATTGATCAAGTCACTAAAAAAATGAACAAACCCTCTATAGCTCGCGCTTCATTAGGGCGTAAACTATCAAGACTCTCCGAATTTGGTTGGTCGAGACCCTAGTCCAACCCCATCTGGACTCCTGCGCGGTCGTTCACCTCGACGCCACTGACGAACTGAAAACGCGAGTATAGCGACTGGGCAATTCATGTGTGAGGTACATCTTTGATATCAGGAGAGACGGGCACATCGCCCATTCAGAGAGCATATGAGTTGGTTGCGTACTGATTCGCGGAGAATGTATCTTGCCGCCCTCTCGATGTACGAGATCGTGCATATGGAAAAGCCAGGCTACCTGGCTGCAATGTTCCCCAGGTACCAATCCGAGTGCCATCAGCGGAGTGATGCTAAAGGGCAAGAACTCAGAGTTCCGAAAATGATAATTGATTATGGTTTTAACTCCTTCCAGAGTCAATAGTAGGTAAGCAACCCGGGTTCTGGCCCACCTCTGTGCTACTCCGTCATCAAAGTAGCACAGCGCTGTGCTACTCTGATAACGGAGTAGCCCAAAGATC
>JAPYYZ010000280.1:0-42854 GCA_030522705.1 Eretmocerus eremicus | reverse complement strand
CTGCTTCCCCGGCGATAAAGCCTCCTCTGCCTCTCGTCGCAGCGGCTGTATATGCGCACGGATATGGGGATGTATTGCGAGCAATTTTTTATCCCCCTGCGGTGCTCGAGAACACGTGTCGACCCCCGAGAGCAAAATAGACGCGCGCCCCACTGATGGCAACAATATGGGATCGCGTTATATGTCGACGCTTTTCGTGATCGGCATTTTAGGCTTTTATGTGGGCTTTGATCTACGATGGTCAATCATTCGCCGGGGGATTCCATACTATCTGTCTGTGTAGAGTCAATCTTGAGAAGCTTTGAACCTATATCAATACCAAAATTCCATTACAGGATATAAGGTGTGCGCAACTCCATTAACCCTGAAGCTGCTCTTACTCATGCTGTGCGAGGCTTTTTGCGAGGGTATCGTAATCTTATTCCGAGCCCAAAAGCTGCAAGTTTTTCTGAACTCTCCGGAAGATGAGCAGACGAACATTTGGATGCACTCTTTTAGTTAGCAAGGATGTTGCAAAGTCGGTTGTGTAATGAGTTTTTGTAGTATTTTACGAGAAATTTACACCGTTTGTGGAGCATCAATGAGTTGTGGAAACTTGAAGCCTTAACAAAGAGGTTTTGCTCTGAGCATCAAGGGAAAGAAGTTATTTGGACGTGAAACAATTTTGGCAGCTAAAAATAATTATCGATGGAGAGATTTTCCCTGGAGAACTAACTTATCCATGGAGAGCTTTAATCTATTTCAGTGCAGTTTTCAGTAACATAGTCAGTCAAATTGGCTCAATAATTACCATTTCTGAGATCATGAATTACAATATTACTTCCTGCCTCCGTCTACATCGTTCTCGACATCATTGCTAGCGAGGTTGCTAGAGCTAAGTCCTAAATATTTACGCCCGATTGGACAAGATCATATTTATATGAGAATGTTCTAACTTTCTCACACTAAAGCAACATTGAGTCGCAGATTGTCAAAAAATATAGTCCGATACACGGGCATAACAGTACATTATTGCCTTAAGTCCTCCGCGCCCGAAATGGCCGTACGAGCACAGGGGATTTTTCATTATAAGAGCCCTAAAACCGCCTTTCAACGCGGTTATTTTAGGTTAGAATGATGAAAAATCTATTTTTGGCATCCTTGTGATGATTCCGACACTCGCTTACAGCTCGGGCCGGAAACCCATTACCTACATGCGAAAAAAAGATGTTATGTCTCTGTATCGAAATATACTATTCTGACACATCATTTTGACAAAAACAGATTTTCGACTTCTTTTGCATTTTTGAAACTTTGATAAATTTGAAACAGTTGAGATCCAGGTCGATTCTGATTTGCTTTGTGAATATATATTCAAATAGCTCATAACGATTTACACTTAGAATTGGGATAAAAATCGCAATTTAATGAAGGAGTCAGTGGTTAATTTTCCAGAAAGCCAAGCTTTCAAAAGGAAGCAATTTGGAGGGACTCTAGAAAAGGTGCAAGAATTTGAAATGCAAAATCACGGAAAGACAAACATTTGAAAAAAATAAATGCCAAGTAGAGCCAGTGGTCGTTACCGTTGGAAAATCAAAGTTGATCGAGAGCGAGGAAAAGTCGCAATCAGCAATATTGGGAGATAGCAGAGCGAGCAACAAGAATAACGCGGTCCAATTTCGCAGCCGTAAAAACGCGGCACGGCACATAACGCGCGCCGCGGTCCTTCGTCATCGGAAGACGGGATGGCAGAGCTCGATCAGGCCGCTGTATACATCGCGGAAGCTGCGAGCGATGCACGCGCACCGAGAGACCGCATCGAAATAGCCCTCGTACTCGCTGTATCAACCCCAATATACGTATAGGTATCAGTACGCTCGATCAACCGGAGCGTATCGCAATATATGGGGGCCCCGAGCGCGCGTATATAAACCGAGCGCATCAGCGGACCGCCCGCCCCGCTCGGCGTTCGATTAAAACTCCTGATTGAACGAGCCGCGCGGCTGATCGAAATTCGGCGGCGCTGTTTTCCATTTTCGCAAACAACGAGCCCTCGTCGCGACGGCTTTTTCCTCGATGCAGTTCTCTTGCTCCGTCTCGTAGTCTTTCGTCGTTTCGCGCTGGGTTTGCTGCACCATTAGCCCGGGCTCGTTAAGGGATCTTTGGAGCCGCCTTGACCCGGACCATCTCTTGCACTCGCCGACGGCTCCATCAGCCGCCTCTCCGAAATTAAGGCACTGCTAAAATCTTGCTCCTCCGTGGCTCTTCACGGCGAGATTTTTACGACATGGCGCGCTTTTTAGCCCCGCAAACGCCTTGTTAAAGCGCGAGACTGGTGTATAAATTTTGCCGAGACTGCGCGACATGATACTCTCTTGAAGCCTGCAAAAATGTACACGTATAAACTCCGACTCTGCTTCAAGAGCTTCGGCGTCTTTGGCTTTGCAAGGCAGTGAACAAGGCATCGCGAAGACACACGTGCGATGGAACAGTAGTTTTCTTGTGCTTTTCCAAATTCATTTTGATTCCCCCTGGCAATCAAAGTTCACAGCTGCTAACACGAGATAAGTCACTTACTCATGCTAACATGATATCAGCCAGTATTGAATAAATCGCCAATTATTGGTTCAGAAATGTATATTTCGTCTGCTGATACGTGCTGATAATTGATACCGTGCAATCACTGTTATTTCTACTTATCAACCTTGAATGAAACTCATTTTTACTGATACGAAAGTCTAGAAAATTCGACAAGTATGAAGCAGATAAATATTCCCAACTGCGTACTACATTCAAATAGCTTGAATTTGAATGTGCCTCAGATCCACCAGATGTTTGACAAACATCACTGAGAACTCATCCATCATAGTGGTTTACACTCCAATACATTTACAATTTGATCTTATCTTATATCGTCAAGTATTAATTCCACATGGAATCTCTTGTGTCCTCCTCAATTTGAGTTTCCACTCTTTTATCATAAAATATCTCTTCAGTATTGGATACTACACTCACCTTCCACACTTAAGAGTAGAGTATGTGACAATTGCCACGAAAAATTCTCAGACAGAACAGTGGGAAGCATGCAGCTCTTTAATATTACAGTTTTCTGTTGTACACTTTTTTTCATATCATCGGATGCTGTTCAGATACAAGGTGATGAATTCATAAATATTTACCATCTCTGAATTCTGAGTCTCTGGATGAAAACATCCAGACTTTGTTAGAAGAATCATTATCCTTTAGATGCTAGTGCACTCTGAATATTCTATTTATATACATGCAATCTATCAATATGAACTAATTTCGTTTCAAATAAAGATTATATTGGTACGTACGAGTTGCTAGAAGCCGAGTTAGGGGAATTCATGAAACCAGGCATCTCATACTAAAACTGACTGCAGTTAATTCCATCCAGTAATTGGCAACCTCTTTTACTTCGCAAAGTTAGACTGGTTCCAAATAGTCAGGATTAAATTATCTCGCTCATTCTCGTTTTGACTTACTGATGTTAGCATATCATGTGTAATGTATGTATACCAGTGCCAAGATTAGAAATAATGCTAGATTCAGCGAGGGGGCAAATTTTGGAATTACAATCTTTCATACAGGTATATAATTCTTACACTACTCGACATTATCGATCATGGGGCTGAAGTTCTCCGATGAAATACTTTCTGTCATGTTACATTTTGAAATGATCTTGATAATGAGACTAATGTCTTTGTTTTGATAAAGTTGCCAAACATTCGCACGAATAAAACAGGCTTTCGCCAAAAATCAACCTGATCCAAAGATGAAAATAAAGACTGGTGATAAATTTTTGTTGCCAAATCTGCGAGGCTGAATCGACTCGATCCGCTGAACCGATTGATTGGTATTTCTCTATACTCGAGGCTCGAATGGAATCACTTGCTGCTCTAGCTTCAATGCCTTCTACAGATTAATTCAGACAGTGATATTATTTGCGTGTACATGCGCTCCTGATTATACGCGAGGGCTACGTTCCAGCAGATACTGCGTGATTGGAAAACCGCTCATAAAAAAAGTACTTAGCTTATGGGAAATAGGGGGCTCTATTCTAAAAAGTCATCGTCATTGAAGTAAAGTCATGATCAAATTAGGGAGATTCATCTGTACGCTTCCTTTCGTTTGTTTTTCACCTGATTCAGAGAGAAAAATATTGTAATCTGCAGTTATTTCTTATTTCTAGAATAAAATCTGTGCAATTTTCCATATATTTGCGTAGCTCTCCCGCGTATATTCTTAAAACGCAGGCTAACATTTATGATCAGATCGTGTTTCATCGATTTGTCAACGACCACCTTGCGGGTTGATCATAATTTGATGATCATCATTCACCTAGTCCGTGAGAAGAAGGTTTTCCTGAGTCTCCATCATCATGAAAATGCCGAAGAATTAGAGAAGAACTTCGTATCACAAAGAATGATTCATTCTATGAAACTTTTCTTTAGCGAGAATGAAGACAATATTGGTAATCTATCCAAAATCGAATCCTCGGAGCTGAAAGTAATGTATATTCATCGTTCATCGTTTTACCGCGCATGAAAAGAGAAATATTTCGTGCATAATAAAGAACGTCGCATTTTCTAGTCTGCGCTATTTCCAATCCCCGCATAGAAAAATCTGCGCACGTATAATCAGGATCGCCTGTATCTTGAAAATCTTCTAGAGTATTCTTGAAGAATAAGCGAATCTTTGAGTTATTTTACAGATCCAAACCCTGACGACTGCATTACAGATCAGGGCGACAACAAGACCCCGCAGGAATGTTGGGATTACTGCTACAACAAAATAGGCGCATACCTCGGTGGGAAATGTATAGAAGGTTATTGTGTGTGCGGAAAACCTAAATGCACCTATAGTCGGCAAGATAGAATTACCATAGAGCAGCATCACGGTTTCTTTGGAATCGACAGTTTGAGAGGATCTAGAAGATAAATCCATGATAAGCGGTTAGCGAAGAGGCCAAGCAACTGTGAGCATGGAAGCATCCAACATTGTGGTCTGGGAATTCGCTGTGTAGGCCTAGATGTTGGAGAGCATTTCATGAGACACAAAGTAATAAAGGGCAAGTACCAAAGATCGATGGATAACCACGGCTTCCAGAGAAAATTGCAACGCAGGCTCGGGCAAATTTGTGACTTTTGTGACGAAGATCACCAAAAAAGTGAGCCAGTCTACTATGTAATAAAATTCAATTTCAGATATTGGAAAAAATAATATGCTTTCATAAAATTTACGAAAACTTTAAGCCTCAAGCTTTTACCCACTGAAGTATTGACAGACTCAACCTTAATTCTTTGTGAAAGATATCTCCACCCATTGCTTTGTTCGCATATAAAGAACAGAATTTTGAGGCTGCAATATCGTCATATTAGGAGAATGTAATCTCAAGTATCCCTTTGCAGAAAATCTGAAGAGAAGATTCGTTATACCAGTCGGTTCATTATTTGTATGAAAAAGTAAAATCTGAAAAAGTTCAGAAGATTCCCAATCTTCAAAGGAACATACTGTTACAAGAATGAAACCCTGATGATGTCTTTGTCTCGAGGAGAAAAATAAAAACCAAAATGTTTCCCAGTCTTTAATTTTGCCATATTTCATCATCTTGCACTAAATGTAAGTTTTGATTTTTCATGTTTCCGAGACGGGGAAGTATAATTTCCAGAATGGAAATCTGTGAAACTTTTTTGGACATATTTCATATGAGGAAATCCGTCAATTCGGGCCACATATATAATTTGTAGAAATTATATATGCGGCCCTATGAGAAGAATATGAAAAGAATTTACTACACTTGTACTCAAATAGCGACGTATTTCAGAATTTGATCGTTTCAATAATGAATTTCAAGAATGTTCTGAATCATCGGCTGAAAAAGTGCTTGGAAGCCATCGCGTTATCGGTATCACAATATCGGTGAAAAAACAAAGGACAATCTTCTCAGAAGATTCGGATGAAATTCTTTTTTTATTGTGCCCACGCAGAGCCCTGTAACCCACATCTGCACGCGCTTATACTTGGCCCAGATGAACGCGGACGTAAAGGATAGACGAGCTGCAGAAATATTCTCGGGCAAACAACTCGATTCGCAGCTTCATCACTGTTACGTTTGCGCTTCGTCTCGGATAATACGGCAGCCGATCGATACGGCCGGCGTTCGGTTTTCATCGCGGGGCACCGTTGACATTTCTCTTTTATGCGAGAGCCAGGGCTTCGGCTCCTCCTTCAGTCTTCTGCTCTTCATCTGCCGGAGCGACGAGAGCAGATGGCATTATGACGACTCACTCAGCAAGATGACGGGCCGCGCGAGTGGCAGCCGAGAGACGACGAGCCAAGTTTTATGGCGTCGTTTCAACGCTATTTGTCTATCCGATTATTGAGATCCCTATATACTTATACACTCTCTTTCTCCCTTGAGAAATCGAAGAGGTTAAGAGGAGTCTCTCGGCGAGAACAGCGTCGCGAGGCAGATGAGAGAATTGCAGGAAATTCTCTGAGCTAATTGTGTGATTCGGAAAGAATGAGGATCGTGCGCACACTGCCATTAAACGTTCACGATTCTCATTGCATCTGAAAGAAGAAGGGTCCTCTTCCGATGAATTTAATTCGTTCTGAAAACATCGATTAAAAAATCTCTCGATTAGTGCAAACGTTTCTCTCTTGGAGCAATGTTCCTTATTGAGCCAAGGAGTGAGAAATCCACGTGATGTGAGGTATTGCAAATTTTATTACGATATAATATCGAAAATACGAGAATAAATAACATATATTTTATCAAAACTGCGTTGGTTGGAGATTTGAACTGTAGACAAATTGTTGTCCACGGAAAATTCAGATCCGGGAAGAAACAATCCCACAACATATACATCACGAATTTCCGAAAAAATTTGATTTTACCTAGATCTACGACTTCCTGCGTAGCTGGAGCTCCGAAAATCCCCTCATTATTCACGAGCAATGCTGAAAATGATATTAGACCTAGTGGGCAAACAATATTCGAGCAAGATGCACGGCATTACCTTCCGGTTTGAAAAAGCGCGCGCATAGATCATGGAGCACAATAACTGCGCGAGGGCAGTGTGTACACGCAGGTTGCAAGTCGCGCTGGAAGTAGTAAATCACGTGAGTGCATTTCAAATGCGTTGCCACGATCCGCATTTCCGCGCTGCTTTTCCAATCTCGTCTCGAATCTCGTGCAGCAGCAGCAGCAACTCTATACACCAGCTTGCGAGACTGTCTCGTTTATACTGCGACACTTCCGTGGATTAGATGCGGTGGTATACCATCAAATTGATTCGGTTCACTCTAAAAGTGATGCGAGTCGCGATAGCGTCAGACAGACCGCTTTTTTTGTGCCCGGGATCGTGATCGAGCCTACCTTCCTAAATGACCGCGTCGAGTTGAGTTTATGTGGAGGTTGTTCAGCTATAGCTTCTTTCCTGCAGAAAATGGAGATGAACGTGAAATACCGAACTTGGCGCAAAAATGTCTCGGCAGAGTGCCTGCTTTGCAGGGATTCTCAACAAGCTTGGAAAATCTCTGATAGAATTTCAGCAAATAGAAACAATTGCGAGGGTGCTCGAGTGACGTTTTATCAAACATGCGTTTTGCATGATGAACGGCGAAAAGATTATCAAGAAGCGAGCTTGTTGTTTGCCCCGGAAAGCCGAGAACGAGGAGAATTTTTAAGGGATCTTCTTATCAATTAAATGAATGAAGTTGATGACTCTGGAATTTAGCCCCGCTTTGAGCTTACTCCGTATAAGGGTAATCTGCAATAAGGACCTCAGACGCAAACATAAGAAATGAACGTTTTTGGCAGACTGAATGGTCCGCCTGAACCATAAGTGACCGAGGATATAGTGAAACACATGGAAACAGACCGTGATGGACTTCCAACGTCTGATTTTCCGGATTTTTTGAAGCCGCCGTGGCCTGGCGGATCTAGTTCTTAGTCTCCCACGCAGGTGCCGAGACGTAAAACTAAGAACTTATATCTTTTCCGGATTTTCACCGCCACATGCATTCTATGCGTAACACTAACGAGCATATTACTTGAACGCTCTTTTCCGGCGGTTTTAGGATTTTGTGCCTCGCTGAAAACACTTAGAAATGGTAGATACAGCCCCAGAGTCCAAACTCGGAGCAGTATTTTCAATCATATATAGCGGGGGAACCCATGTTTTCCGAATTTTCCGAGGAGTCCGCCGCTACGCGTGCGAGCAAATCCCAAGAATGAGCGCCCATTTGAGCAGCCAAGTAGAATTTGTGCTTCGCTGAAAACACTTGGGACACTCCCCGGAAAACTCGGAAAATGCGGGTCCTCCCGCTCTATATGATTGGCAATCCTAGTCTGAGTGTGTAATTTGGGCCCGTATCTATCATTCCCAAGTGTTTTTAGCGAGGCACAAATTCTACTTGGCTCCTCAAATGGGCGCCCTCCCCTCCGATTTGTTCGCGCACGTCGCAGACTCTTTGGAAAAACTCGAGAAGTACGGAACTTCCCGGTTCATATGATTGAAAATATTTGTCCAAAAATTACAGAGCGTAGTTTAAGTCACATGAGTTAGATTATCGTTTGGAAAATCATAGGTAAACATGCTTATTTTTGAGAAAAAAATCCTTAAATAATCGGATTTTAACACGGACTCTTACTGTGGGGCTACTACAATATGGCCTCGTCATTAGAAATCAAAATATTCATGAATTTTCAAAAAATTTGAATGCGGAGAAATGTATACCGAATCGAATGACGTTCGAAAGACTACAGGTAAATACGGAAATATTGGAGAAAATTTCACCGGAAACGCGTGGTCCTATGCTTCCCGTGTTAAAAAAGAATATTTTTCTTTATGACGATTCTTATCATTTTGGACTTACGAGATAGTAACATATTTTCGGAGTTTCTGCAACAATTGTGAAGCATAATTACCTTTGATGCAATTAGTAAAATTGAAATTTGTAATTTGGCTCCTGTGAGGCCTCGCCGTGGTACGGCTCTGGGCGACACAGCCTCCTTAATGCGGGGCTAATTCCAGAGTAATATAAAGTTGCAAATATTTGCTGGTTTATCACTGAGTAGTCCGATTCTAAAATTACATAGTATCGCTCTATTGTTACGTAGTTATCGATACAAGCATGTTCTTGTATCATAAAATAATTCGACAGTATTTCGGAAATTTTGCTCATGGATTGCTGCGACTTTTTACCAGTGGCATCGCTTTAGCCCCGATGTTAGTGCTGCCACGGTCGTAAGTGCGAATTGAATCCCGCAAAGCTCAAAAGATAAGAATACGGAGGCAAGACGTATACACGAGGACGGGAGAGAAAGAGAGCCGGAGTAAGAGTAGTATTAAGGAAATTGAAACGGTTTTCTTATCCGCGCAAAGCCTTCGAATTCGAAGGGAGAAGATCTGTTTTGAGGCGCGGAGAGACAGGATATAGAAGGACGTCGTTGCTTCCAACTCACTCGAAAGAAGTGTCTTCACCAGTCATTGACTCAAGCGTCCAAGATCTCGAAGCCCGATCAACTAGACCATCAATTCAATCGGGACTGCCGCTCTGGCGCAGGCTTGTTTTCTTTTTACAACTTTGCACGATTCCTTTGTGCGCCCTTGGCGATGTTTACCTCTGAAAATTCTCGAAAAAAAGAGTTTGAACCGAATCCACTCCACGTGAAGTGTGCTCTTGAATTTTTTGCGAGTTCCTGAAATGCTGGGAAATTCATCAGTTCCTCAAAATATTCCCTTCCATCAAACGTGAAACTATCGTTTTCATAATATTCGTCGAGAGAAGCGAGGGAAAAGCCAACTAAGGATTGCTTTATTTTTCAATAATGTGTGGAGATACAGATATGCTATCCTCAGTTCGGACTGGCAAACGTGGGAGAGTGAGCAAATATTTGAGACCACGGTATTACATAGGAAAGTTAATCCGAGCTTCCGCGCGAAACTTAATCGTCGTCACAAGGTTCTTTTACCTCCGTTCGTGATAATTTTGATATGTGAGCGCTTTGAAGACAGAAAAATTCGCTGCGAAAGAGAAGTGCCCATATGTATTAAAAATCCATTCGTATGTTGTAACCACTCGAATTTATAATGATAAATCTTTCCACAGAATAGAAAGTCCAAAGAATAACTCTGGCTCGTAAAATATTCTATGTGTGCATTGCTTGAAAATGGCGCTACGGACAATATTATCTAGCAACAGCAGAATAACTAATGTTGGTCTCGATGCGAAGATCCTCATATGGACGGAGCTCGAAAAATGTTGACCATGTTTAATAAAAATAAATATATTCGGTGGGATTTCTCGTGCGATCAGGTTCTCGGGTCATGAATGCTAGGCCTTGCCCAAGGAAATTCTAATTGAGTCTATAATATCATCCGTCGCGTAACGAGAAGAGAGTTTCAGATGTCGATCATGGATTTAGGTGGGATCTGTCAAATGCTCTCAATTTCGCAAGTATACGATTCACAAAGTTCCTTACCACGAGGATTTATCAAAGAAGGAGATATCGTTTTACCTGTAGCTCTTGATTGGGCTCTTCAGTGGGGCTTATTTTTGCTTGGTCTCACTCGATGAAGCAGTGAGATTGATCATTGCTGCGACAAAGCGATTCTCTGACGATAGTGACACTTTTCCCATTAATTGTACACGAATACAATGTTGTAATCGTGCTGGCATCCGTACTTGGGGAAAAATCGCAGCCATTCCTCACTTATATGTATACTATTTGCTCATCTGAACCTCACTCAATTGGCACGAGTCAATTTGAGAAGTTATTAATTCGATCGCCCGCATAAGGCGCTAGAAGTATGAGTACGATGCTTCGATCGTTTTAACAGTAAAGTCCCCTATGACAGTGAGTTACACCTTTGAAGAACTCGTGACGTATTCGTGGATGGAGAGGGACGTGAGCTGTGACGGCAGCCGCGCGTCAAAAATCGAATTTTCCCGATCGCTGCGTACGCACGGCAATCTACATGAGCCCAGTATTTCCCTACACTTATATATAACACGTAGGCTATTGGATGCATACGATGCTCGGCTGACTTTTGGCCCCGGGCGCGATGGCGTATTCGATCGAGCATCGACGGTTCCGCTCATTTCGCTGGGGCATTATTCTCGCGCCCTCTCGAGAAAAATGTGGATCGATATCTCGAGCTGCCGGGCGAGCGAAATTGCCGCAGAGTCTATCGCTTCGAGCCATCCCTACTGATGCATGAACGCAACATCTATTTGAGCGTGTTTTTTGCGTCGTTTTTGGTAACGTTCTCGGGATGATTCCACATGATTTAGGTGCCGAGTGTGCTATGGGAGAATTTGCAAAATGGTTCCTTGCAAGAATCATGAGAAAATATGAGAGTCTTCAAATGCTTTGAAAGTAATGGCAAAACCCGATTTTGCTGTCTTGTTCTACCATATGATTGTATAGTTTCAACGCTGAACAAATTTCTCGATAATAATGAAATATCTTCTTTTGTTTCAGCTTCCTGGCACTGGAAAGGTTTTCTTCTCACAGAGTCTTCGTATTAGGTGAGTTAGCAAGACATGCTTACGATGCTCACTCATTCAGAACTGATCCTGGGTGTAATATTCAACTGAATGACCATTGACATCGAGTGGGCTGTACTCCATCTGCTCACAACTGAATTCATAGGCAAGTTACGACAACGACAAGTGTCACTGTACATGATCATATTTTATTGGTCAGCGAGTTATTTCAAGCCATTGTGGGCGATTTTCACGTATTTTGATGCAAGCCATATATTGCCTCATCCTATGAAAAATCCTGTCAAAAGTTCAGACTGCTAAAACGCGTTGATCGATGGAACTACAGATGCGTCTTCGGAAACGTTGTTGATAATCAATGATCATGTCAAGAGTGAAGGGTTGGAAATTTGTAACGTAATCTGAGAAGGAAAATACATGGGAGCTCTGGAATTCTGGTACAGGAATGTCGACGATGGTGGAGATATTAGCGCAGAGATCAGCAGCACGGCGAATGTAAATCAAAATCAACGTGTGCAGTTTGCACGCGGGTTTGGTATACGATTCGGGGTGTAGCGGGAATTCGCTCGGAAGTGGAATAACATCTCGGGCATGGCGTATGCGCAATATGATTTGGTATTCATCCTGATTCAATTAGTTCTCTCTTCGGGTTGTGCGCGTCTGTATTCGCGTGTGACGTGACTTAACGAACGATCGCTCGCAGTAATTATGCATGCCGCGGCAGAGAAACAAGTCGTATTCATGACTGCATGCGAGTCGAATGGGGCTGTACATCACGGGAATACATTTGCCTGCGCCATCGAACTCCGTGCACGAGTATATCACAGTAATCTACACGTATCGCTGCATCAACTTACATATTCCAAGAGATAGACCATGAAACTTGAAATCCAGGCTATTCATCTCGACAGATAATGCTTTCTGCAGAGTCTCGCTTCGAGGTAAAACTTGGCTCTCTCGGATCTTTCGCGATCCAAACTATGTGCTCCCGAAACTTTTCAGTGTATAGCTAGAGAGAACTTCGTACCATTCTATACCATTTCTACTCGTGAAAAATGGATGACTATTGTATAGAATAAAGCGCGGGTGACCAACAAATCCATGTATCTATTCAAGTACTGGATATCACGCACAGAATTTTTAAAGAAAAATTACCCTTACGTAAGGCAAGTGTATATCGTGGTTCAAGTTTTACCCCGACTCTGGGTAATCTTTATCCCAACTCTGAATTTTTCGACAGGTTGACAGGGATTCGCGGGGCAAGCGTGTAGTACTCTTCGGCGCAAGTTTGTTCTGCATTTTTGCACCAACCGCGTAAATTTCACCTTATTTTTGCTAAACCCCATCCTGAACGTGCATAGATTTTACAGGAATTTAAGTAAAAGAAAAATTTTCCGAGTGACAAGAAGCATCAGCTTCGCAACAAACCTAATGGTTTTTGCCAAAAAATTCTTCGTCTAAACGATTCGTGAGAATGTTACCTTGCAAAAATACACTGCTGGCTTGAGAGCCGTAACGATTGCGATTGAGTCGTTCAAAACACTTGTGCAACTCGTGCAGGTAAAACTCTCAATTTTTGTTATTTTTGAGCCAATTGAAACTCCCGGTTAATACTTTTCAACCTGCTCTCGTAAAAATCCAGTCTTTCCAACTCTACTTCAAGGTCGCACGTTTAATTACGCGCATAAAGAGTCAAAATTTGACCAACGCAGCTTCACAGCCTCGGTTTGCACATAATCTGGGCGGATTTCGAGATCTCGAGCTCGAGTTGGGTGCATTAGCCCTGGGATATATGCGAAGCGAGATCGTAACGAGGAAAAATTGGCCATACATCGCGCGAGATAGGCCAAGAGTCGCGCTTAGCGCGTCGACAAATCATCGCGGCGCGAACAAAGCCTCGCCCCATGGAATATATTCGCGAGCTGAGCGGCTTATCAGCGCAATGCTCCCGCGACCGATATTAAAAGCGCTTCGCGGCCCGATTTTTATCGGCGACCGCATCCCCGCGGCTAATGGCCCGCGATTACGCCGCCGCATTGTGCGCACATAGACGAGCGCGGAGCATTGTGAATTGTAACGGCGACCGGGGCCCAGCACTAATGCCCCGCTGTCAAGAGCCGCGGCCAATTTTCGGCTCTCTGCGCGCCCAAAGCCCCATATAGGTAGGCGAGCTTTTCATTGTCGGCGAGTCGTGAATTGAGCCCGCTCGTGAATCACGGTGAACCGAGACGCCATTTGCGCGGCGCGTCGCTCATTGGGAGAAATGGCTCTGTGGCGCACAAAAATCCACCTGGAGACTCCATTTGGAGCAAAGGCCCTCGTCGCTGCGCCCGACCAATGGGCTCGCCCGTTTTGAACTGGCGCGAAATTGAATCATTTGCTCCCATTTCTTTCTCTCTCTCACTCTCGACGACGACGAGGTTGAATTTGCTACACAGAGGAAAAAAATCCTCGGTTGACGCGCCGCACGAGAAAGTTGAGGTGGCTGGCGGAGTGCAGCAAAGTTGCGACTCAACTTTTGCTCGGCTCTCTCAAATATTGGCTTACAACTGCAGCGCCAAAGTTGCGCCCTTCTCAGTGTGTATCTTCCGCAGAGATAACGTCGTTCGCCAAGAGAATTCCAAGCACTCTGTATTTTCCCGATGACGCCGGAACAGGTAACTCGATTGGTCCGTATCTCAAATATCTTCATCTTCAAAAACCATCGAATGGCTAGGCATTTGTCAAATTTTCAAATTGGACGCGGTAAATCATTCTATCGTGGCATCAATCTTGTCGGTGATATTAGTCATGTGACTCTGTCCTCGGGTTTCCCTTTTTACCTAATTTTCCACATCCGTCAGATTAAATAGGCAGACCAATCGTAAGCTCATTTTGACATTTTCCACCACGTCCTCTCACCCCACATCCGCTTTTGACAGCGCGCCAGAGAAAGGTGAAAAGAGCGACGATGCGAGCTGTAATAGAATATAGACGACGCGACTGTGTGCGATGCAGGAGTAATAAGTCTGGCTAATACGGTGCGCAGCTAGAGCCCGAGTGGCCCGCAGAAGTGGGCAGATACGGAGTGTATGCATACAGTGCAGAGCAACAGAGCAGTGGCTCTCGATGTCAATTAGGGCGGCTTCATTAATGCAGATCAAGTTGGACAGCTGATCATGAAATATTAATGCGTCGGCCAAGCCCCCGTATATACCTATACGCGGGATCGATATCGGGGCCAGCAGCAGCAGCAGCAGCAGCTCTCGCTGCCGGATTAGCCAAGGATTACGTAAATCGTGCATTAAAAGCACTCGGGTAGGCCCCTTCCTCCGCCGTCACGCTGCAGCCCCAAAGCTATACGCGAGCGCGCCAAAATCGAATTTCGACAGTGAGATTTCGGATATAGCGGAATCGCTGTACTCGAGTGGGCTCCTATACGGAGAGCAAACAATGCCGCTTGCTGGCTAAATTTACCGGACGCGGTGTACATCGAGCCCCGAAACCTAAACTGCGCGTGACTGATTGGCGGCCGGAGCAAACGCCGATAACGCGCGGGCAATCGAGGCTCTTCCATCAGCTACTGAGCACTTGTATCTGAGCATAGCTGTAAACAAGATCTTTGTACCGTAGAACGTCTCTTTTCATCTGGAAAGTATTTATTCTGAGCAACTCGATGCCCAGGAAACGCTTTGATGATGACACAGTGAAAGGGATTTCCGGAGGAATGTTATTTTTCGAAAATTACTTGCGAATCCCTGGCGGAAACAACTTTTGCCTTCGTTCCTTCAAAGTAAAAATAAGCCGAGTATTTTCATCCAACTCGAATGCAGCTCCTCCGTTGAGACTTTTTATGCAGCACGAAACTCGCTGTTTGCCAACTGCCAACTCCAACATCCTGCTTTCGCATAATTGAAGTATCAGAAATTTTAAATGAAGTTTTAAAGAGGATGGCTCGAGCTGCTCCGGCTTCTCTTTAAAGAAATATTGCCCACTTTCAGATGAGACGGGTACAAGCGCGATCGATTTTCGCTATTCGAATGCGAAAAAGGTTCTCTTGGAAAATTACATTGAAAGCCAATGTGTGCACTGCAATAATTCACGGTCATCGTTTTCAAAAAATATAATGTGAAAATGCAGTGATTATGCTCCGTGTTAAATTCAAAGGAGTAAAGCTTGAATGGGTCTACTACGCACCTCACGAAAAAAATGAGCATCATATCGTAGGTTTTGTATCTGATAAATTAAGTGGAGCCACTTGGGATGTTTGAATCTCGATTCCAACTCGAATAATGTGCAAACTTGCACCAAGCGCGTGAGGATACTATGCACGAAGACATGTAAGAAAAGTCTCTTGGGTGCTCGTGATGTACCTGATGGACTCTAGGGAAGTTTAGTGGTCTACGTGGTAGTTTTTGAAAGGTTCGCCTACAAATTTTTACAGATCCTTCGCAATTTTTTTGTGAAGATTCTCTGGAATTTTAGTTTAAATGACCATGTTGCCCATAATCATCCTTCCAAAATCGCTATTCGGGAACATTTTCGCGTAGCGTCGTGAATATCCCAGGAAATATTCCTCGTATACTTTTAAAAATTAATGCAGTTTCGCGTGGAGATATTTTCTCATCAGTCGATGAAGAGAGACATGTAAGTCACTGAACTCAAAAGAATACCCAAAGAGGCTGCTAGAACAGGCCGCAATTTCCTCAGGCTTTGACAAAGTCAGAGTTCTCAGTGTCGAGTTTGCACGAATCGCGTCTTCATTTGCCTTTCGCATCGCACAGGGAAACGGCCGGGCTCTGCAAACGGGAAAGTTACACGAAATCAGGGGCTCGGTTGTTCCGATGCAGCGCGGGAGAAAGAAGCTGTGGCGCGGGGCTGCGAGGGCCATCCGCCGAGCGCAGCGAATACGAACAATGCGTTTTAATTAGAGCCGCAGCTGCGAGCCAGGCCACGAGCTGAATGCCCGACTGTTGCGAGCTCGGAATTCGTTACCCTGCCTCGCGAGCGACGACTGACTCGGAAGCAGTTCCGCCAAAGCGCCGCGTTTGTAGGCTTGCCTCGTACTAAACTAGGCCCGCTGCAGCTCGACTTCCTTACATTTCCGTCGCGTAACTCTTTCTTGCTCTGAGTAACTACCTCCTCCTTCTCTTGTCCTCGTCTTGCTGCACTTGGATCCGCCGCAGAGCTCGGCCCATTCGCAAAACTAGAGGTACTTGGTTTGTTTCTCTCGTCACGGAATTCCAACTGTATTCAACTAATCAGTATCAATTGAGACTCAACGGATCACGAGGTTTCTACGCGCCTATTTCTTCATCGTGGATCTTTCGGGTGAAGTTCCAGACGTGTTTTCAGACATTCCAAATGTACTTAAAGAGTGCACTCCATATCACGATCTCTCTTGAGAAACAAAGTAATCGTACGATTTGATCTGCTCTTTTGCGGCTTTCAAAATCCTCTAAGCTTCTTTCGCTTCGGGCAAAAAATGACGGAGTATGAAGAAAAATGCTTGGTTCGTTTCAAGAGATACTCAATTTTCATAAGCAATCGGATTAACCAATATCTCGTTGCTGCTAACGGTGATGCAGAATATCAATGCCCGTACTGAATATATTGAAAAATTTAGAGCTTCTTCTACGGATGTACCAGCCGCTCGACCTGCCGATAACGCATCCACGAGTCTAATGCATATATGCGCATATTTCTTGCAATACACGCCGAATTCTCTTTTGAATGCCTCGACATTTCCCGATAAACAGCAATGAAAAGCCAAACATGCGATCAGTTGTGCGAGTAGTTTCAACGCTATTTCGTTATTGCGAGTTTATCGCCCACATAGTTCATATATTCTAAGTCATATCGCCCGAGCGCGATTATTTTGAAATGCGAGCATAAAAGAGACTCATTTTCATCGCTCGCAATATGTACTTGAAGTACATACATATAGTTTCCATCACTGCGAAGAGTGACTTGTAGGGGCTTGCTAAAATAAGAGCAGCAATCTCACTGTTGTTTCGTTTGACCAAGAGATTGGCAAATCCATCCACCCAGTTTTGCACATTTGGGAACGGAGAAGGTATGAAAACACTCTCATTTGCCTAGCGCGAAGCAATCACCGTGCAGTTATCAATGCGACTATACCTGCAAACTTTCCTCATGCCTCTTGGCCTCGTCGCGGGATGCAGCTCGTTGCCGCTAGGTGGCTTCAACCCTCGCACAAATGAGGGTATCCGTTTTCAGCCTCCTAATCCCATTGATACATGACTCTGGGGTTGTTTATGCATTCTCGAAACATTTTCACCCGATTTCACCAATCTCAGAGTAACTAAGTGGACCTTTGCAATCACTCTTCGATCTCCCAACCGTTCGCAATCTTGAAAATCGTAAGCGTGGGGGGCTTACCCGCAATCGGCGGCTCGCGCCTCCGATTCATATATAAGAGCGTTTCGAGTGAGACCCTTCATGTGGTCCGAAGCTACTCGGTCGTTCGTTCTGAGAGGAATGGAGCCGCGTCGGCGGGGCAGGTGCGCTGGAGCCCGCCTCTCGTTCCTGCCACGAATCCTGGGACACGCCGGACCGTCCGGATGCTGCAGCCATCTTCACCGCTCTACCCGTCTCGCCTCGGAGCGGTCCCCCTAGCACTGGTCCGCCACGCCACCAGAGAGGGCGGTAGGCGGCGCCACCGCCGTCGGTCCAGTTCTCGATGGCGATTATGGAGCCGTGTGCCGTGCGCGCGTTCTCATTGACCCTGGGCTGTGACCCGTGGGCACGCCGCGAGTTACATTGTCGCTTCCGCAGCCTGGGCACCGCGTGTGGGGTCGCCAAGAAGACTCTCTGCCGCTGTGCCGTCCCATCTGCCTGTGGGCATGCCGCTGCCAGCAGCTCCGACACGGGGCAGAGCACGTGTGCAAGATGTGGTGCAGCCCGGATCGGACAACCGCTGCATGGGACCAGGCGCGTAGACAAACCAAACAGGGCGGACAAAAGTGTTGATGCAAAACCGGCCGTAGTAGCGACTCTGACCACTTTTTTAGATTTCCGTGAACGATGGCATTATTAATGTCTGCATAAAAGTAGTCCGCATTCTTTTGCTTGGTTGAATTACGTCTGGAATCCGTAGAGAATCCACGAAACAATGCCGCCACAAACGACTTCTTTTTTCCAATCATACTATGCACCACCAAGGATCAATTTTTCGTACATGCGCGACACTTTTTGTCCTCAGAGCTCATCTCATCCAAAACCCACAAATCAGAGCTACAAACATTTTATTATAAGAAGATACGATTCTAGCCAACTTGACACCAAGTTAGCCGGACCCGCGGAAAAAGGTCTGGTACGTGGGTATCGGTGCCCAAGATCCACCTGTGGGCCGTGGACACCGGTACCCACAGTCCACATACGTGACATAATTGGACGTAAGAGTATCCTGTAATTGTGGTGGAAAAGGTTTCGGGAAACAAGCGAGTCGCATTTCAGAGAGAAAAGAGGTAAGTTTAATCAATGAGCTGTGATTTGAGAAGAATGAAATAAGTGGACCGTGGGCACCGGTGCCCACGTACCATACCTTATTCCACGGCGATTTGCTCACCAAACCAAGATTTCACCAGTTTAATGACTTCAAAAGTGTGCAATTGGCCGAAAAAGGGCCATCAAGTTCTGGCTTCCGGGGATGAGCCATTTTCCTGGTCAGTGGGAACAAAGAAAGGAGTCACCTTGTCAGAGTCCTATTTGGGATTAATTCCTTGTAAACGACGATCTCGGAGAAAACTCTCGAGATTTGAGAAGAAGATCCAGAAACAGGATTAGTCTCGCAATAAGAAAATAGTTGGGCTGAGAGAATCTTGCAATGTAAAAGGTTGGGAGATGCCACTGAAGTTTCGCAATGTCGATGCGGTGGTGAGCGCTGAGAAAACGGCCGCAAACGACTGCTACACGTATACCGCTGTGTGCAGCGAGAGGCGCTTTGGGAGGAAGCCGCCGCTGCCGCTGGTATATATGCGGGGACCGCAATGCGAGAGGCCGGGGAAATTGAGCAATTAGTAACTTTGCACCGCGAGCTTTCAACAAGATTTGATTATGTTTTCAAGCCGCTATCCCGCCGGCGGCGCGGCGTCTCTCAAGCTTTGGCTCTAATTCTCTTGTACACAGCGCGTTCGGATCGGCTCCAGCTCTCGCCCACAGCTGCCTCTCCAAACGCAATGTTGATGCTTTTAGCCGCGCAATATCGCGACGACTCGCTGCCTCCCTCGCCACTCTGCTTACGCACTCGCGCAATTGCGTTTGAGAATCGCGTAATCCGGGGCAAACGCCTGGACCAAACGCGAAATCGTCGCGAATCGGGGCACCCGATGCGCTGGTGGCTCCGTCGACGAAATTTGTCGTAGCACAGAGCGGATGAATTTCGAATAAGGCGCGACAGCCGCTGCACGGTTAATCATCGCGAGAAACGCGCAAAGCACTGCCGCAGAGCTCGGCGACGGCGAGTTGACGTTTCGCGCGATCCATCATGCGCAACCGGCGCACTGCTCCGAGCCGTTGACGCGTCCTGCAAAGGTGAGCTTGTGCAGGTATGCGCCACGCGTCTCGCTCGCAGAGGGGGGCTTTTTGCGCGATTTCCAGCGCGTGTCGCCGAGCAGTCGCGCGTAATTGAACTACATCCATCTTTGGGAGACGGCCGTCCGCTCTACTCGCCGCTCCACTCCGACTCGGACGTACGTGTCCGCTCTGTTTATTTTATGGGTGCGCGCGGTGCAGCGGGGCGAATCGACATTAGCGAGCTGCGTGCCGAGCGACCGAGTATATACGCCAGTCCATTAGGATGACTTTTTACCCCTCGACTCGAGTCTCGAGTCTCGAGCCGCGTATATACTGCGAGCGCTCGTCTATGCTCCTAGCCGCGGCACGGCGGCGTTTCCGCGGTGTTTATTCGAGCTGCTTCTCGGTGTGTTTTCGCTCGGCCGTTGAGCAAGATAGAGAGGCAACGCGGCTGGGCAGATGGTAACGTCGCGCTGTGCACAAGATCGTACCGATTCGTCGGTATTATTTGAGGAAAAGATAATATATAGTCGTTATTGCACCATTATTATAAATATAAGCTTTTTTTATACATGAAGTCTCAAGTAAATGAATGGTGAGGAGCTCGTGCTCGTTTGTAATAAAGCTCCCAAACATTTTCAAATTTTGGTGGTAGTACATGCTGTATAGGTACAATAGTAAGGTTCTGGTAGGGATGGCTGTGTAGATTTGACACGTTTTTCATTCACATTCCCTTGATCGTATTTCATCTTCAACAGTATTCCCCGACAATTTTCACAACAATGCTACCGACCAAAGAGATTTTGTACTCATGAGACAATATGAGAATGCTATACTGAAGACTTTGCCAAATAAATTATTATGCTCGTTGTTAAGAATTCGTGATTTGTTGTGAACATTTATTCAAAGGTTAATAATAAAATAAGATGATGCGTCATTTCATACGAAAATCTTAGAGTAAGCTCGAGAGTCGGACGTTTGCAAGATGTTTGGAGATCCAAAAATTCTGCCCATAGCACGAAAATTTAGGGGTACATTGAAGAATGTGGAAACACGTCTTATGATCAGTTCTGCTCAGATCGGATTAAGGTCCACGAATCCGGGTCAGAGCAGATTTCTCGAAGCAGATCTGTGACAGTGAGCTGATCGCGAGGCCGTGATCGGCACCCGTGTAGCGCGCATTACTTTGAATTCGCGCTTACAGACTGTCCCAGATTCCGGTAAAGGACGAGAGCGCGCCTACTTCGAAGGGACGGCAAATCCCTACGAGGCTACGGCTCAAGCTGCAGCTGTCGCGGAAATTCCTTAGCGGATTCCTCATCCGAGGCAAGTGAACGTCGACCGCAGCTCACGTCTTCTGCGGTGTATAATGTGCATAAATGCAAACTAACTCGCGTGCGACTACAGTCGAGGATGACACAACGAGTCGGCTTCAAAAGACTGCGGTGGCGCGAATTTTTTGTGCCTTAAGGGTCGATTCATGTTGCGCGTGATTTCTCGCGCGCGAGGAAGTTTGTCGGGGCTGCCGCAGCGGAAGAAGGTTGCGGGCCCATGATTCTTTACTGCGGCGGCGGACGTCGGCACGAATGGGCCCCTTGGGTCGGGGCGCTTATGACTCTGCGCTAATCGTCTCTCGCAATTTTTCACTTTTATTAATAATTGCATGTGACTCTTCGCAAATACGCAGTCTACTCTAATTTCTCGGAGACTTCCAGTTAGAAACCTGAATCGAGAAAATCGGACCGTATTAATCGATTGTCTCATGAAGATGACAGTTGAGAATAATCTATCATCCCAGTCTTAAAATCGCTCAATATCAACCGATTTTCTCCATTCAAGTTTGTAACTGGAAGTCTTCGAGAAATTAGAGGTTTTGTCTCGCGCGCGGGGATCTTTTTCCTCTCGTGCAACATAAATCGGCCCTAAGGGGGCCGCCGGCGCAAAAGCCGCGAGACACTCGCAGCGGCAGCTACTCGCACAGTAGGCCGCGTTGAATAAGTTACATCGCGCTGGCGTCGTCAAGAAGAGAAGATAGGCAAGGGTCCGCGCGCACACTTTGCCGCTCAGAGAGGCCATTCCCCTGATTAAACGCACTTTGGCCGCGAAAAGGGCCTCCCTCTGTCGCTCGCGCCTCTCATTTACGGATTCGTCGTCGCTTGCCTATGTACTATGTGTACGTATAGTAGACACGCTAAGAAGGCGAGGGAGCGGCGAATTATTTACGAGCTCGCCGCATTAGCCCCTTCAAAGTCGTTAGAATGAAGCGTTTTCGACGAAACGAATACGGCTTGCGGATTTGATTTTGGCTCGCTTTCGTGTATAGTGCTGCAGAGATTTTTCAGGGATACAGGTACGCGTGTGGGCCGACCGTAGTTTGGTGCCAGTGTTAAACCTTATGGATAAATAGTGTCTTGCGAAAATACCTCCTTATTGTTTATCGAAATCGAGCTTATAATCCTCACGATATGTCATTGGTTGAGCATTGGAAGATTCGCATAGTGGCAAATCTCTAAAGCTAGCAGCAGGTGGACTCGAAATTCAAACTTTTTTCGGGCCTCGAGCTTAGAATTCGTAGAGCACCAATTGTAAGATGTTACTTCCAAAGGGCATCATTAAGCCCTCTTCAGGCCGCTGCCGTAAATCTCGATAGCTCGGTAATTTTGCAACGTGCAACCAACAGAAAGCCAGGGCCCATCTCTGAATCGTTAGGAAGATAATATCGGAATGACTCGCGGTAATGTCAATTTGATGGAGACGAGGGCCATTCTCGGTAATAAACTCGCGGAGCGCGACACGAGCGAAACGACCGAGCGCAGGGCTAATGAGCTGGGAGGGCGCGCGGAAATACGACGGCCTCGTAAATGTCCGTAGACTGATTTGGAATCTGGCCTCCTCAACTTTCCTCGTCTCGCGGAGCCTCCTTTGCAAGACAACGAGATGCGATAGAGTCTAGATCGCAAAGAACATCCGAGCGCTGCAAAGGGCCCGTCCGCGGCACAGCGATGCGATAGGTCGTTGCGCGGGAGACAAATAGAAGGCCAGGCGAGTCTCGCGGTCCCGCAGGGCTTCGTACGGACGAGTTGTCCGGCAGGAGGGCCGGTTATCGTCTCTCGAGCCGAGCAGAGAGAGAAATAATCCATGGCCGGGCTGTTTATCTTGGCGGCGGTTCGCCGGGTGTACTCGTGAGCCGGCTCGAATAAACTCGGCGGAGCGTCTCTCGTTTCGCGTTATTTGCACTCGGATGGGACGGCCGGGCTCTCCCGCGGGGCCGAGTCGCGTTAATTAACCGGCGGCGGACCTCGGATACGCGTATCTCGCCGCGCGTGGCTGTCCCGCCCGTCGTGGGCTCAACTTCGAGGTATGCGCTCGGCTCGACGTTGAACGCGTTCCCGAGCACCTGTCGCTGGATAGGCTCGAACGCCCGAACTCGTTAACGCAAGAGAACGAGTAAGTACGACTTTCTCTGGCGGATCATCCGAGCTCGCAAAATTCTCAACTATAGCTCGCCATTTGGTCGCATGGTTCTTCGCATGTCGATGCGATCTCCGTTTCGAGGCTGGAATTCGTGCTATACTCCGGCAGCGCTTACCATTGAGTTGCATACAATTAACAAGTACCATGCGCAGTGCCGTCGACCAAGGGGCACCCTTCTTTCTGTTTACTTGCAAAAGAAGAGAGATGAACCGTGCAATGGCCATCAATGAGCGCGCCGGTCTAAAGTCGGATACGCGCTACTCGTTCATACAACCTCGCGTGCGAGCACGCACACGTGCTACATGTGGCAATACTCGTCCATAGTATGGGAACGCACCCGTGCAGTGCATGTCATTGCCAACTCGAATATCTGCAAGGCGCTGCAAGTCGAGCGGTAAATACGAGCTCGAACGAGATTAGAAATATCCCGACGTGCCCTGCGATAATGCAGCTGCAATTCTTCCCACGCAGTGAATTGCAATAGTATGCGAGATCGCGAGAATGCAGCGGCGTATAATCGTGTCTCGGCGCGATGTGAGGGGCGGAATAACGAGCAGCGGCTCGAACGAATTCAGCGGGGAATTGCGGCGCTCGCTGCAGCCGCGGGCCAAGTGGCTTTTTATCTCGCGAGTGACATTGCCTGCCAGCGTCGTTGCAGTCGAGTCGAACGAGCACTCAGTCGGCTCTTTGGACATCCACAACGAGAGCAAGGCCGCCAAAGCGTCTGATGCGATTAGCCGCCGAGCCCCGCCTCCGAGCGGGCTCTCATTCTCCGTAGCTCCGGGGGATACAGCTATGTACACCGAGGCCACTTGTACATCTCGGGGCTGACGCTGCCGCTTTGTCGCAGGCCGCGCGATGAGTTGGCCCTCGGCAAATTGGCCCTTTTGCGCGCCTGCAACCCAGCGCCCAACGAGCACACGACACAGTGTGGCACAGCCGCAGCCGAGTTCGTGGCCCTTTTCGCGTGTGCATCCTCGGCATTTTTCACCTCTGGCCCTGCTTTGTGCTTCTCCCTCGGGTTCTCCGCTTCAATTTCAGACGAACCAGGTCCATCTTCAAGTTTCGAAATCAACGTCCGTCGTTCAGTCTCGAACGAAATCGCGATGCCTCCCATGACATTTCTTTGGATCCAAAAGAGTTGGCAATTCTCCACAGAAACCGATCAAATCGAATGCAAGTTTCTTGTGATCGCACAGAATCTGACAGAGTGTGCATTTTTTCTCCGCCTCGCAATCGAAGGCACTCTGTCAATATGTTGGTCGAGCCGAAAACTATAAGCTGCCCAAGGTTGTAAAACTTCCACGAGTGGAATCATCCCGAGGGAGGAGAGGGGGATTGGGTACGTAAAGCGAGAGGGAAAATTATTTGGGCGTTTGCGAGTTCGTGGTTGCTCCGCAATCAATACAAAACTGATTAATTCGCTCAAGCTCGCTCTGGCCGCGCGCCAGTTGATTGGGGTAATTGTCGGAAAGTTTGCGGAGGGTAAGCGGCTGCTTTATTAGATGCAACGGAATTACGATCGCGTAGCGGCACCGACTCTCGACTATATTACTCCAGACTGTTGGGGCCAAAGTTTCGCGGCTAAAGAATTAATTATGCTACAAGACCCACCAAGTAGAGCTTTCCAATCTTTGCGATAGTGCTGTTGCTGCTGCGAGTGATGAACGTTCGCCCAAACGTGAGTTAAAGATGCGTTGCAGAGATGATGGATATTCTACACGATTTGGCCTGTGAGGTACTATTCTTACGAAGGGCAAGTGGATTGTTGCTTAGAATTGAGCCAGAGACGCACCTTAAAAAATGTATCTCACGACATCCTCTGGCACTATCTCACTCTGCGAATAGTACGAAAAAACGCGGCTATCGTCGGGCATTGGCGAGCTCTCCATCCTCGAATGTGGTTGTGGGGAAAAATGTTGCTCCCCACGAGAGAGTTACGAGGCAATTCTTTCGCCGCGATGCGAGGAGCGCGTGCGTGGGATATTAATAGGTCCGACGGGTATGGGTTATGGGTACGCGATGGTGCTTTTTAAGCGGCGATACGTGACTCGGGTTTCGCGGGTATCCGCTCGACAAAATTCATCGAGAAGTAAGGAGCTACCGAGGGCCCCTGCAAACAACGCCGTTGGCTCGTACTCATTGGCCGAGCGGTGCGTCGACTTTATCATTTGCATGGGCCACCACACGTACCGTGAAACATCAAAACGATCAATCAAAATTTTTCTCGCCATTGCTAGAGACGAAAATGAGGTGTAAGTAGTAATAAGTGATCGCGATGCTTCGACTTTCTCTCTTTCGTAATTTGATCATTGACTTTGGAAGAGTGCCCGGAGTTGCCAATAAAGCTCGAGTTATTTTGACAAGTTGTTCGCGAATGGCGGGAGCGAGATGTTTGAACTGCTTTGGGGACCGACGCGATGTATTTGTCCGGACTCCAACAATTTACCACGTGGCTTTTGGAGAAGGATCAGTTATAATCAAGGATGTGTCCATTATTGTAAGGTCTGAAGTTGGTACATGGACGCATCTCCTCTCGGCTCGCCGATGTAGCGCGCACTCCAATTGTCGATTGCACCGAACTTTGGCACAAGTGGGACAACTCGCGATTCGCGAACACAGAGATATCTGTAATATCTCCAAGTTCGCGAAGCGCGTGTTTCGACGCCAATTTCGCCGCTCGCACGAGCTCGCGGACGGGCATAATAACATAACGGCGAGATGGAATTAGATTTACGGTATCGCATCGGAGGAGAGGAGTTTCGCGTTGGCAAGTGCGATTCGACGGAGGCGAGTATACGTCGAGCAAATACGGGCGCAAAGCTCGCGGGCAAGTTTATCAAAACAGCGAAGCTGTGGAGCGGCGTCGGTGCCACGTCGACTCCGTCGGGGGTAAACACTCTGCAGGAGCTGTTGCTGACCGAGGAGGGCCACTGGTGCGTCGCGTCGACGTCGGGGAGCCGTGAGTCGAGCATCGCCGCGCAAAGTGTGCGCGGGCCGTCGTAGCGGCGACAACCGCAACGAGGCCAAGCCCTCGGTACATTGTCGCTGCAGCTGCCGTAAATTCGCGTATCAAGCCAAGTATAGCTATTTGACCGCGGGCGAGCCCGCATTTACACTGTGTCTCTCGGCTCTGCGCGCTCGGATAATCTCGAGCCTCTGCGACCCGGCAGCCCGCTCGTTTATGGTCTGACTCGCTTCGAGCGAAAGATGACCGCGCGCTAGCGACTTACACTTTTCTGCAGTCTCTCTTCCCGAGTGGAAATTTCGGAAAATTCCACGAGGAAGACTGCTTGAAATTTCTAATATGTGTCGTGGCGTCGAGAGCTATTCGCAAAATTTCTCCTCGTGCGGAGTCGCACAGCGGTTGAGTGGGATCCACAGTGAGTTTGATGTTGGGCAATTGCCAGACTCGAGAAAAATCATGGGGTTTGTACTTTTTTGGTAGAACTAATCGGATTCTCGTTCTAAAGTCATCGTGACCCCCTTGATGTTTCTATCTGGGCGTCAATAAACAGCCTGATGAACTAACTGCGTAGTATAGTGATCTCGATAATTAACGCATGCGTTGCGAATCCCAATACCAACTTTGAGGAGAAGTTACCCAAAGTCAGGGTAAAAAGTGACCCACGGTAGCAATTGTTCCTAGTCAGGGTAATGTTGACCGATGTTGACACCAAGGTTGAAGATATTTTTCCTCAAAAAATGCTCTGCGCGTCAATAGCTACCAAAATGCAACGTCGAAACTGACGACATCGCGAGATGTGTCATGAAATTCGCTCCACAACCTTCGACTCGATTCGCTTCGATTACACATAAGCTACTGCCGGGAGCGAAATAAATCGCAACTTGCACTTGGGCGATAAGACCACTTTAATCGTTCGCCAATTCAAAAGTGAAAAAAAGCGGGAAATTCTATGTAGAGTTGCCAGATGCTTTTAGAGCCAGCTGCTCGACCGCGGTCAAGCCTGCGTTCAGTTCGGGAGTACAGTTCATGAGCAATTTGCCAACTCATTTGAGCAGTGTAGCGCAATGGAAAATTTTCGCTGCACCACATAAGAGAGCGCAGCAGGATTGAGAGGGGATGGCATGGTCGATTGGTCCCAAATAGTAGTATGAAGCACTTTTGGGCTCGAGTGCGGGGCCTACAATGCCTACATACAATACAATAAGTACTCACAGCTTACAGCTCTCTCCGTGTCTCCGCCCATATATCCGCGTCGCGCGGAGGGATCATTTGCCCTGCTTCTCTCGGCCTACAGCCCCTCCGCCCCCGTTTCCGCGGGCCCGCGCGCTGCTCTGCTCCAAATCAGCTCCAAATGCTCCGCTGCATTCGTCAGTTTGAGCCGGCTCGTCGATCGGTGCACACCGTCCTGTAACTCGCTCTCCGCACCGGTGCTCCGATTTGCGCGACGACGATGGCGATCCCGGCGCTGCCCTTGACCCTGCAGCTGCTCCTCGCCGCGACGAGCGCGCTCACCTTCAACCTGGGCCTCGCGCAGCTGCCCCTGCTGCCGCTGGCCGATGAGCGCCCGGAGCGCGTGCAGTTCCGCCAGCCGGTGTGCATCCTGCCGGCCGACAACGTGCAGCCCTGCTCGCTCGAGCTGCAGCGGCTGCGGGACGGGTACGAGGCGGCGCACGCCCCGAGCCGCAGGAGCGGCGGCGACCTGGCCGGCGAGTCGAGCGGAAGCACCGAGCGCGCGATCGAGGCGTCCAGGAGCGCCCGCAGCGAGGCCCCGTCCGACGCCGGCACCGAGCCGCTCGAGAAGCGCGGCCAGACGGACGCGGAGGTAGCCGACGACGCAGCTGCCCGGAGGAGGAGCTACGCCGAGGCTGAGAGTCAGCAACCGCAGATCCAGCCGACCAAGGTGATCGAGTCGCCGCTGACCGCCACCCTCGTCGCCTACAACTGCCTGCCCGACCTGGGGCTGCCCCTCTGCGAGCCCTACGCCGCCATCCTCCAGCAGCAGCAGAATCAGCGGCTCGTCCTCGAGCAAGCTCGCGTGCCCGCCCAGCCTCTCTACTACTACGACAACGCTCTACCGATCGCCTACCAGGTTAGTTGCTCCATTTCACACTCATTTCAGTCTGATCAATTTTACCAATGAGTCCACGTCTCAGGTCGAATTCTTTGCCTTACCGACGTTGTGTCCGAGATTCTTGGTACTTTCAAAACCATCATGGAATTTATTTCTCTAGACTTCATTAGCTCTTCAAAGTTTCTCTATGAACAAAAATCAAAGCTATAACAAAGGGTATTCGAAGGGTTCTATTCAAACTTTGGTGGAAAAGATACTTGCGCAGCCGGTTAGTTACAAATATCCACAGAACATGGAGTGACAAATATCCAACGACCTCGACTAATTTGTTTGAAGGGAAAATTAGCCAACTTGGGATGAATAGAATTGCGATGATCAAATGCAATGCCAGCAATCTAGAATTCATGCCCGTTCTTTTATTCTCAGATTTTGATGTTCAACTTGAATTTAAATTCCATCTACATAGTTAGAATATCCTAGACTCCCTCCTACGCTTCATAAAAAGTGACATTCATAAAATGCTAAAAATATCAAAGGTGGTGGCGAGCTCAAGATAATTCTTCCAGGTTCAGAGCTTTCACCCTTATCGACAAACTTTTCCAAATGACTTTGTGCCACTAATGATCATGAATTTTTTTACCTTCTCATGTTTCAAAAGAATCCCTCAGGCGAGAAGGATAAGTACATCTACTACTCTAGAAACACTTCCTGAATGTAAGAGAAGTGTAATAAATGACGGAAAACAGGCTAGGAGAAGGTTGTCATAAATGGCCCCAATCATATTGCTAGGCAAGCCTGCATGAAATGGTTGAGGAAACTGTGGTAACTCCATAAAAGTCACTGCCACTATTGACCCAGAGAGTCATCCTGAGGTTTTTTTTGGTATCGGAACATGACACATTTGACATATGTAAAAGAGTTTGGAGTTCAATATTAGAGTTTTAGACTAGAATTTCCATTCTCATCAAACATCTACACCTCGTGGTGACAGAATGTAAAAACTATTGATTTTAAAATCAACAGCATGGCCTCTGAACTTGATTAGACATTAGTGATGCACTCGATGATGTCAATCATATTCATCCCAAACTTTGTTCTCGTAGCGATAGTGCGGCATGATCTGCTGAGATAAGTGAATGACAACTTGCCACGTTCGAGCAAGTTCTGCAAGATCCTCATTTCCCCTTGTTCTTCTGGATTCTGTGTAACTCTCATATTTTGATCTGAAATGGTCTTGAACGTATCAAGATGTACATTTTTATCTATCCAATTGAATATAGTTATCTTTTTTAGAATATTTGAAAAGACAAAATTTTGTTTTGTGGATCCATTTAAACCGAGGATCTCTTAGACATCAATTCAATGGATGCATGTCTTAAAAGAGTTTGCTTTCTATTCAATGAGTACATATCTTTGAAGCCAGAATTTTCTATCGAAAGACCTTGCATAGACCAAAAACAATGGAGAATGAATTTTTGTGGATCCTTTAAAACTGTGAAACTTTTTTTAAGGATATAATTCTTGCAGTTTCTCAGTGCAGATGTTTCAATACGTTTAGTAATGAAAACCTTACTTTTCAGGCTTATCACAGCTACTTTCCGTACTACGGCTACTACGGTGGGGGTGCTGCGTTCACGCACAACGAGCCCATCGCCGCCACGCAAGCGTCGGATGACTGCTGCTGCGAAGAGGACGATCAGCCACAGAGCAGCCCGCCCCCTCCATCTTACGGCCCGCCCGCACCATCCTACGGTCCCCCCGCCCCATCCTATGGTCCGCCCGAGCCAACCTATGGTCCGCCTGCGCCTTCCTATGGTCCGCCCGAGCAATCCTACGGTCCGCCCGAGCCAACCTATGGCCCACCTGCGCCAAGCTACGATGTCGCTCAGCAGACCCCGCAGGTCGAAACGCAGGTCGCCGCCGCCTCCGTGTGGACGAGCCATCCGCCCGCGGCGACTTACGGCGCCGCTCAACGGACTCCCCAAGCCGAGTTGCAGGTCGCGCAGAGCGGCGCTACCTCGGAGGCCCTGTCCTACGCGCAGGGCACCGCCAACAAGAAGCCCGGCCTGCTGTACAGCGCCGCGTCGAGCATCTACGACGCGGCCGGTCGACGTCTCTCCAACGTCGTTGCCGGCAAGAAGCCCATTCTCCGCAATATCGCGCGAGGAGCCGACAAAGGCCTGATTCACAAGAAGGCCTTCGTCGTGGACGACGCCGACGCCAACCAGGACATCGTCAAGAGCATCGCCAACAGCGAGAGGCGCGTCACCCAGGACTTCGCCCAGATGAAGATAGACGCGCTGACGACGGCGTTCGACAGGACCCAGGAGACCCTCGGCACCGCCGATTTGTCCGGGTCGCCGCCGGTCGGCCAGGTGCGCGACCCCTACGCTCTGTCTGGTCCCACCGCTGCTGGAGCGCAGCGCAAGACTGGCGACGCGGATGGTGCCGAGTCCTCCAAAGCAGCCGGGCCTCTTGCCGATGCACCGGAGGAGTCGACGCCTAAGGCGAGCGATGGCGCGGAAGACGAGGGTCAGACGAGCTCCTCAAGGGTAGCGGGAGAGGATGCCGACACGGACGGAGCCAGCGCGACTGTCGTCACCGACATACCTCGGCTCGCCGAAGATAGCATGCAGCCAAAGACGTACTGGCGGCTCGAGGACTACTTTGCCAGACCTGGCTCGGAAGCGGCACAGACCCAAGACTCCTCCCGCTTGTCGTATTCCGTAAGTCACTATTCTCTGCATTTTTCGTGATCCGCGTGTTATTCAATGTTTTATTCGTTCCTCATCCAAAACAAAAATCTACGAAAACACCTTTAAAATTCGAGAGTGTGATACTTGAATCAAGTTCAGTTGCGCCTGGCACACACATTAACCAAGCCACGGTATTTCTCAATTACAGAATGATCAGCAGCTGCAACCGGGATTCTTCAGCAACTTCATGGGCCATGTATTCGACAGCAACGACAAGGGCACAACTTCCGCACCTGGTAACGACGAGTCCCACTCCCAGGATCCGGAGAGCAACGAGGAAATCGTAGAAATCGCCACGGATACCATATTGAGCCAAGGGGAGGAAGAAGGAACCGAATCAGAGGCATTATCAACTGCGAAGGCACCCGATACCGAGTCAGAGAATCCGGAGGAGTCCTCAACCTCCAAGAGCGAAGCTAATACGCAGTCCGAGATCGACGAGACTCCTACCGAAAGCAGCGCGAGGCTTGTTACCGAGACTCCTTCTACTAACCGCAGCAGAAAATATGCTTCCGAGTTTTCGAATGCGAGAAACCAGAGCTCAAACGACGTCGACATCAACCGCACAACTCCGGAAGTGACCACGAGGAGACCGAAATTTTTGCAACGCAGGCCTCCGTATGTAAACAACAATCAGCCGGCCTTCAATCAGTTTGCCGAAGAGTCTGGAGAGCGCCCTTTCGTGCCTAACGGACAGCCGGCCTTCGATCCATTCGCCCAAGGGTTTGGAGGGCCCCCTTTCGTGCCTAACGGTCAGTCGGCCTTCGGTCACTCGGTCGCAGGGTCTGAAGTGACTCCTTCAGTACCTAACGGACAGTCGACCTTCAGTCAATCGGCCGCACAGTCTGGAGTAACTCCTTCTGCGCCTAACGGGCTGTTGGCCTTTAGCCAATCGTCCGCAGGATCTGCAGGGCATCCTTTCCCTCCTAATCGGTGGCCAGCGTTCAACTCATTCGCTGGAGAATCTAGAGAACCTTCTTTCGTGCCTCATAGACAACCGACCTTCACCCAATTTGCCGGAGAGTCTGGAGAATCGAACTACAATGGCGAGGCCATACAAGATCCGTTTCGCATCAACTACGATGCTCGGCGACCATGGATAGGGCAGAGGTTGCGCTCAAAGAAATACACGTGATCCAAACTTTGAGCCGAGTCAGCGTCCAGAATGTAAATATTGACAATTTTAAGAACTTAGTAGAATAAGACTTGAAACGAGATCTTTCGCGATTTTTATTAAGTATGCGAGATTGTTTCTCGGATCCTTTCAAAAGACTTTGATAACTTTGAGGAAATTTTGCACTTTTAATGTACAGCTGTACCGAAGACATTGTCCTTCCTTGAGATTCAAAAGTAACCTTTCAGTTGGGACATTTTTATTAACGCTGACGATGCTGTCGACAACTGTAATGCCGTGAATATTCATCATCGCAGTCTGACATAACTCCTCTAAATATAGGGGAACCAAATTCACCATTTCAACAGAGTAACTTCTGGTGCAATATGCGGAAACATCAGTTTTTAATTTTTTTTTTTTTTTTTTTCAACTATTCATTCAATTTTTGAGCAATTTGTAATTTTTGAATTGAGGAGAGCTTGCCATTCGGGGAGAAAGCCAATCAACTTTCTCACCCTCCTCTTGCTTCTCTTCAATTTGCTAATTCTGAATTGGTTAATGGGTCCAGAATAGTTCAACCGCGATTATGTTAATTTGTTACATGTACATATAAATATGTATAGTTCATACCATCACTTTTGGAAGACATGATTAACCCGATCTCGCCCTTCCGACAAATGCGAATGTAAATTTTCCCAAAGTTCCTTGATGGGCACGCCTTAACTCATTTAATACAGTCCTTTTGAAAGTAATATAACGTAGTGTGTGCTTCACATGGATGTTTTGGATATTGTAAATACTATTTGTTATTTTGAAAGTATGTATGAATGGGATAGAATAAATCAGAAGTATTCGTGAGTCTGTATGTAATGACGTGATATGGCGTGAGTCGAATGTTGAAAATTTAGAAAATAATTGCTTGATTTTTATAATGATTAGAATTGGATTATTAAATAAATGAATTGCTTGAATGAAAAAAATCAAACATCACTCGTCGTCCATCAAATCTCTCGTTAAAAGTACAATTGTCGAAGTCGTGTAATCGTACTTTTCTCTCACAAATTGTAGCTTGTTTAAATGCCCATGCAAGATCCAAGTTTGCTACTATCTTTTGATTTATATAACTAGTCCATATAATATAATGATCACGACTCTCAACCAGCGAAAAAATGCACAGGCCCACTCGAACGCCCGTGGGGAAGAGCAGCGCGTGAGCTCTTTTACTCTCCTCTCTCAAATCTCTGAGTGCTTCGAAATCCCTCTCACGTTGCGCGGCTGTATCATCAACCAAGAGACAGACGACAGAAGACGAACAACACCAACACACGTGCAACGCGGGATCACCGGATAAGACAACGCAGGGCGTGGATCCGGGATTTTATCACCGCGACGATGATTCTCGCGTCGGGCCATTGTCGTTTTACGCGCGCGAGGCTCCTCGCGCCTCGTACGACGCGAGCGAGCACGGGTTGGCGGGAAAAGCCCGGGCCGTAAAGAGCGCAAAACGCCCACGGGCCTCTCTGGCCGCGCGAATCTTGCAAATTCAACATCCGGCCGCGAGCGAGTGCGAGTGCGAGCGCGATGTGTAGGGCAGGGCCAGGGCTCGTAATCTTGCACGCGTCGCTTCCTTTTGCGGCCTTTATTGCGCCCCCCACGTATGTACACCGAGTCGTGCATGGATAAGCCGGCGGAGAGCGAGGACTTTGCACCCGCGCCTCCTGCGCGTATGCACACCAGCTCTGCCTCTCTGATGCGCCAAGTTTCGACCCTGGCAACTACAGCTAAAACTGACCTCTCCACCTCTGCGCCAAAATTATTGTTCAGCTCTGCGAGACACTAGATTTTATTGTGGAATCATGTCGCCCTTTTTTTTAGTCGTAACTGTTGTCCCAATAAATATAACGATGAACTCATAGATTTTAGATTGGAAAAAATTGTTGAGAACGTTTTCCTAGCTGACTCGAGTCGACTTTTTAATTTTTTTTTCGAAAAATGTCGTTTTACGGAAATAATCTCTTCGTGAAACTGAGATAAACTCGTCGCAACTTCATTGGAATTGAACTTATATATACTTTCGCTCATTCCAGAGATCTCGGACTAAACATCCAAATGAGTCAAGAAACGTCGAACATTTTTGAGATACGTCAGAGTCACAGATACTAGAAGTATCAATTCGGCTCAAGAAAAATGACGCGTCTTTGAAAATTAAGATTTTCTCTCTGTAAAATTGCAATAGCTCGGGCCGAATGTTTCGAAACAATCATCAAAACAAGCTCAGGAACGTTGGGAACTATTGTCGTTAGAAGCTCCAGGTAACATATCGGTTCACGTGCATGCAAATTGATATGTATTGGTGGATCAATTTTATGATGCTTCTCTGTGTTACAAATTAATGTGCTTACTGCTGCAGATACAGATCGAGGGGTAGAATATAGTAGTCAATAGAAAGAGGATATCACACAACAATACGAATAAGTCAATACAAGTTGATCCATTTTGCCAATTAGACTCGTGTCTCGCATAGCTGCACGTGTAAAATAATTTATCCAAAGGACGACAGTGCAAACGACGAAGGATAAGCGCAGCGATAACTCATTGATTTTATAGCATTATACATCGTCATAATATAACGTCATAATAAATTTGTCCAGAGCTGATTTATAATTATTTTGCGCTGAAAAAGCGAATCACCAGCCGTGATTAACGGCACAATTATTCAACGTGTATGCGCGCAGGCTCTCGTAAAATCAATCAATATAATGTTTGTTGCATAAATCCGATCCAGGTAATTAACTTTCCACATTCGTGAAGTATACGTTAGGCTGCGGCTATTGGGTGCATTTGAATCAACGAAATAGGAATCACAAACATCCGGGGTCCCCTGGTTCATTTTTCATCCCGAGATCGTGACTTCAAAAACGTGTTCTAACATAATAGAAACTGAGTTAGCTAAATACACTTCATTTGGAAACTCTGTCTCCTTCAATGAATATTAAAAAAAATGACAAACTTTGTTCGCGTCTCATGTCTCGTAGGCGTGGAGAACGGGCTGTGCCACCACGTGAGTGATCTTAAAAAACTGTGTCAGCTCCGAAAAAACTGTCACCTTTACATTTGGAAAATTCGCTTTTATTCACTTGTGAAGGAATAATTATTGATTAAGGACCCAGATCACTTGCTACGCTATACTCTAGGCGGACCGCGGCGGGATACTCTAGAGGCGGATTCAAATTCCAGAACATATGAATTTTGTTAATTCAAAGATAAAAAGAGCGCAACCAGAGTCCCCCTGCCTAAGATCCAGCGTAGCAAGTGATCTGGGCTTTTCATCAATAATTCCTTTACAATTGAATAAAAGCGAATTTTCCAAATGTAAAGGTGACAGTTTTTTTCGGAGCTGACTCAGTTTCCAAATAAAGTGTATCCAGCTGACTCAGTTTCTATCCTGCGAGAGAACGTTTTTTAAGTCACGATTTCAAGATAAAAAAATGTGCCACGAGGCCCCTGATATCACAGACGAGTTTGAAACGGATATGATAGACAGAATGGAAATTGATTAATTTTACAATGGAGAATATTTTATCCCTCGCTAGTTTATGAGAAGCATCGGTGATAACCGCGGAACGAGCGAGAGCTACCCGATCCTGCTAATCACACGAGCTAAATTACTCTAGCCAGATAAAATCGCTGCCTAATTAAGCCTCTACGCCGTACATCCATTAATAACCATTAGCGTGTCTCGTATCAAGGGACGCGGACGTATCGTCGAGCAGTGATAATCCGACGAGCAGCCTTTGACAAAAAGATTGACCCGCTCGCTCTCTATGGGGACGTCCAGGACTCAGCGGTTCAACTTGGAAACTGGGACAAACCCTTCTTCGACGACCGAGCAGAGGAAAATTCATGCGCGCTAAGCGAAGCTACCCAAGAGTTTGACCCAATTCGAAATTCAACGGCAGAGGGAAATTCAGTTAAGATGACAATGGACGGTTTGCCGGAGCGCTCAATTCGCTAAATACTTCCCTCTTTTTCTCTGCCCCCTTCTTTCCGCTCATCTGAATAATCTTTGTCTGGAGAGGTGCCGGAGAAGCAAATTTTATGAACGCGAGCGCGAAGTTGATCTGCACTTTTTCACAATCAGCTGACCTGCATGAGAGGTATAAAGGAGGATTGATCGCTTGTCGTCCTTGTTGGAGAATTATATTAGTCTTCACCCAAAGAAATGGCTATTTTCCAACTTAAACCGAAAAATAGATGTCATCGGAAAAAGTGTTTGCACAGGACATGATTCGTCTTTAGGTCGCATATAGTAATTTTTCGATATCAAGTTCGATGGTATAATAATACTTGTAACAAAAGACCAAAGTTCACACAAAATTTATCGCGTCGAAAAAAAAACAAGCTACCAGTATTCGTAAATTTTAATCTCGGAATTGATGTCACCAAATTCTGAAGTGAAGGTGTTAATGTGTGGATTGCACGCAAGATTAATTTTACTTCGAATTGAATTCGATGTTTTAATGCATCTGAGTCCCGTCAAATATACACAGGATTTCGCAGAGCATATTTTGGAGAGAGAATCACATTCAAATTCAAATGATCAATTGGCCGTGGATAGGAAGTGTCGAATATGAGGAAAGAGACACGCGTATGAAGGGTTCCTTCCTAGAATGAGCGAAACCAGGCAATCGCCCCGGTAACGCAACCGCGCGGCAAGCAAGAGATCGTGAGTTCGATCCTCACAAGGAAGTACTTTTTCATCTGTGATTCTCTTTCCAAAAAATGCTCTGCGAAATCCTGTGTACTTACGTTTGACGGAACACGAATGCAGTGAAAAATGGAATTCAATTCGATGTAAAATTAATTGCTCGTCCGATCCACACAATAACATCTTCTTTTCATGATCAAACCATCGGCAGCACAAGCAAATTGAAAATTCAAATGATGTCACCAAATTTGGAAAGAAATTGTTATTAAAGCTTTCGGCGTATGTGATGTTCAAAAATAAGAGAGCTTGTCAGCTCGACGTGTGCCACGGTATTAAGGTACGACCACATAATTTCGTTTATTTCTACATCCCGAGATCGAGACTCGCGTATATGCGATTTCGCATCCGTGATGCCAACCACCCCACCCCTTTATATACAGAGCAATCGAGAGAAGCAAAAAATCTCGTCAATCAAGCTCAAAGCGTTTGTGTACTTCAGAAAAGCTCATTTTATCGCGTCCACTCCGAAGCTCGGCAAAAATAAATCAGCCCAGCTGCAAGCACGCATCGGCCGACTGCGAGGTATGCACAGCCCTGAAAGTGGCGATTATTAAACCCTCGCTCCGGAGGGGCGATAAAAATTTGCCGTTATTGCCTACACAGCCCCTGCCTCGTACGCATTACCTCTATTGCGTTTATTCGCCCGTTCGCGAGTCTGCGGCGATTGCCCCACACACCCCTCCAAACACTCTTATTATCCTCGCGCCCGTATTCGAGCGTACGGATGATGCGGGCTTCTCGCCCGCGGCGCAAAATCGGGGCCACTGTTATTGGTGGTTAATCTCGCGATTATTACCATTATTCCCTGAGCGAACGTATACATGTATAAGTATGTAGCTATATTGTGAAGTGGGGGGTAGGTATGCGCAATTAAATGGAGCTCAAGCAGCCGTAACGGCTTATTAAATTCCACCCTTCTAGCCACGTGTGCACGAACTTGGGTTTTTCGTGCTCCTTGATTTTACGACGGAAGATTATCGTTCGAGAATTGCGCATTACGGGTATCGAGTGGATTTCCAGGTTATCGCAAAATCGATTGCGCCAAGTGCTCGTTTGCCAGATTAACATCGTTACTGGAGTGCTTGCAAACACATTTTTGATTGCGCGTTGTACTATATTGAGCATTGTTCATTTTCGATCTCAATATTACTGACTAATGTCACCGCTCCCAGATGAGAGTTGTTGATTGGGCGATATTGGATTTTCCGAATTCTCTTTTGTACTAATACCGCTCGAAAGCATGTCGAATATTGTGCTCTGCGATAATTTTCCAACAAGATTCGTCCAAAATGATTCGGCCGCCGTTTGTCTCTGTCCACGACACGACGATTTTGATTCCGAAAAAGTTGCAGCATTGAGAAATAGCTGTGCATGAACCGGACGAAATAGCGAAAATGACGGGAAGTCCTGAATTCCCTGCGCGGACGGTGTTGTCAAAAAGGGAAGCAAATTATAATTGAACGAGGTACAAGAGAGGCTGAAAATTATCTTTCGACCGTCGGAGAGCTCGACATTCACGCGGGACTTGCATTGATCTGATATTTCTCGGGTTCCATACAATTCCTCTCTGACTGCTCATAAATCAGTTTCTCTCCTAACTCTGCGTATATACATAGATCTGGATAAGCCCGCGCGGGAGGCTTTAATTTTTGCCAGCCGAGGTGATTAGAACTGCGTCAACTTCACACACCTCCCATGCCCCTACAGTTATATCTCGCGCGATCCCAATTTCCTCGTGCAATTTCGAAGCGTCCGAGTGGGACGCGCGCGACATGGGCTCTTGTAACGACGCGCTTCGGCACTGCACACCCGAGTCATTGGGGCGCACGGCGGAATTCGTTTGAAATTTTGTTTAATTAAAAGATAATAAGCTGCCGCGCGCGAGCTCGCCCGCTTGCAATTGCCGCTGGTCGAGATGGAGCGAGCGCCTCGCGGCTCTCGTAATAATCGAAGCTCGGCAGAGAGGGAGTTACGCAAGCTCGCCCGGGCCGTGATTATCGCGTTGCAGAGCGGCTCCGGGGCTGTTTTGAATTCGCGCGCCGCGCCATTGATTAATTAAGCCCCGAGCTCTCGTGTTCCGGCGCGTGACTTGCACTATGCATGCGGCCGGCTCGTGCCTCACGCGATTCGTATTTACGGTGGAAAAAAAGCCCGCCCGGCTAATTGCCAAAACTTTTCGAGAGCCCGCGTATGAACGATACCAAGAGGCGCGATTTGGATTCTTCGCGGGCCGACGATGACTTTTTGACGCGCGCCGTTTGCCCCGGGAGGAAGAAAAAAGAAACTGCGCGCGAAAACGAGATCGTTGCGAAAGTTGGCCCTCTCCGTCTCCCTGAAAGTGCGTCGAGCATTGTTCCCAAGGCAAATGGAAGGGTGATTTTTCATTGGACAAAGTTTGCCGTTGTGTACAAGTGCAGCTAGCCACGCGCGATATGACGGCAGCTCGCAAAACATCTGGACACATTCAGCGCGAGATGTTGCCCTGTAAATAATAGCGACGAGAACAAAGTTCAAAGAAAACTGCACTCAGGGACGCCTGCCGCCCGCCTCCGCGTGCCTTATGCTCAATTTGTGTTTAATTTGCCGCTAATTTATCGCGTTGAGGACTACTTTTCTGGTCCTGTATAAAAAAGGGGCGAGAACAAGAAAATCTCTTTCATCAGAGCCCAATATAATGCTAATTTTTGATAAAACACCACTTAAATCTCAAAGTGTTGGTCACTCGTTATTCCGATTGCTGTCCAAATTCTACACCCCACAAGAACGCAGGACTCTATGAAAAACGAGGATGGGCTGTAATGACCGCGAATCGACGTAAAGTGTTCGCGGCATAAATGTAATCGCGGGCGGGCCGAGGATTTTTCATATCAAACTGCAAACGATGGGTTTTATCCGCGTTTTACAAGCAAACGACTACCGAATGACAGAAGAGGGAGGTCGTTCCATCCAAGTTTTACGGCGAACCGATAAGCTCGGCCGGGTTAACTGACCTGCCCTCTGCACCGGCAAACTTTGATACCCCGTTTAATAAAAGATGCGGAAGCAAACGGCGACACGCGCTCCGACCGTCTTTTTGCCCCGTCCGTCTCTCTCTCTTTTTGCAGTTGGCAAGTGCGCGATGCGCCAAATAAATACACCCTCCGCCGTGGAGCTTTTCTCTCTCTCTCTCTTTCTATCTCTCTCACCCCTTTCAGACTCTTCCTCGCTCGCTTTGCCTCGTATATATAGGTACGCGCGCTTGCAGGCTTGCAGAGCAGCGGCCGCCAAGATTTATCGCCCGGTGCGAAGTGAGAACGTGCCGCGGCCCTCGTCGCGCCGATGTATGCAGGCTGGATTCATAAAACGTCAGCGAGAGAGCGCGAAAAACTGAGGACTTTGTCAAAAAAGAGGCGCGCAATAAGTCAGCCGCGGCGCGTAATTTCTCGCGCGGACCGCATTTGTTCGCGTAATGCGTCCCCCCGAGATATGCGAGTGACGGCTAGCTCTCTGCTCCGCAGCGATTCTCCGCTTTTTCCCTCCCCATGTTTCCAATCGTTTGTGTGAAAACACCGGTAGGTCCTATACCTATAGGGCGTATCTTAGGACTGGCGTATGAGAATCAGAGCACTTGAATACCATTCTAATGCTCTTTAAAAGACGGAGAGTACACTGCAAACGAGACTACGATCTGGTCATTATTTTCTCATCGTGTCATGGGAAAATGTCATTCCCACACACCTCCTCCTTGGCGTTTTTTCCCAAGCCAGTCAATAAAAAAATTGCGTTCCAAACTCGGGACGGACACAAGTATTTTTTTGGATCTTCGTAATAATTCCGACTCTAGACGATAACACCAGAAAATAACCAACTTCCCAAACCTCGTATCGAAATAGTATACTTCGATACAAGGCCGTAAACACTTTTTTCGCTTCCGAGTGATGGATTTCCGTCCACAGCCGCAACAGATGCGAAATCGAATCAAAAAGTATATCGAACTATAATTTTGACAATCTGTGGTTGAAATTTGCCAAACTGTGCGCAAAATCGGCGCAAAGCCAACTTTTACGCTCAGAAAGAATACCATTTTCATTTTCCGCTCGCAACTTTAATGCGAACGACTCTACAGAGGGTCTATTCCAGAAAGCAACTCTTTTCGTTCTCGCTCGCTCGGGAATAGCTCAAGATAGATCTGGCTGAAAATTTCACGATCTTGCCCGAATTTCCCAACAGCGACGCGCGCTCGCTCGAAATTTCTCCCCCGAGTCTCGCCTCCGAACTTGGCTAACGGACTTTTCCTAAACAAGGTTGGCCCCGAGCCCTATCCCGAAACTTGATTACTCTTTCACGTGGCTCTCGGCTCGGTCGCGCTACAGACTGCGCCGGCGACTACCTTGATAAAGTGATTCAAAGTGTTTTCATTAAATTTCATTGGAAGAATGCGTTTCATAAATCCGTGCGGGCTGCAGGAGAGGGCGAGAGCGGCTCGCTTCCTCAGAGATTGAGATGAAACGCTGCGGCAAGGCTTACGCGCACGGATATTATTTTCCGGCTCGACACAAAGGACGCGCATGAGAATGTGTCGAGGGTAATGTGAAAATTGTGTAGCCCAAGCCACTTCCGAAAGAAGATTGAGTCGCGAGAGGAAGGAAGAGAGCTGCCAGCTCGAGCCCCCAGTACTTACTGCAGCTCAAGTTTTTCAGCTCAGCCAACCCGTGTCTTGATGCGCTTCGCCACTATAAAAAGATTGTGCGGCGGCGAGCCGCGATAAAAGTGAGGTATTTCAGACACAAAAAGCTTAATTCCCGGCTATTAAAATTCACGTGCTCGCGACTAAATCTCCGCCGCTCTGGACGCTATATGAGCACCGCGTTAAGTACTCTTTTTCATTTGACCGGATATTACACTAATAAAACATCAAAGTTTGTTTCTCAGAAAAACAAGAAGGATGAAAAGTGGGGCTCATTTCGTTTCACGATGCGAGGAAAATTGTGCACCTGCACCATTGCTGTTTTGATCTGAATTTGGGAGATAGAGAGTGACTTTTTTTATCCTTCATTTATCAGGGAAGTGTCAAACATCCGGATCATAGAATTTGTTTGAGACTTTGAATCAGTTGAGTTCACTCTGATCAGGAAGATACATGCTGTGAGCATGAAGATGAAACAAGATTTCATGTTTCCGTCCAAGCCATACATTAAGTTGAAATTACACATTCGTGGAGTGAATTCTGCCGACAATCTTGGGAAGTCTACCTTATTTTAAACAAAATCCGTGATAGAATGAAATAATTTGAATTAAGAAGTAAGGAGAGAATCACCGTTGCCTTTCGCTTCATTGTATAGTGTACAATGCCTACGTATTAATAGGTACGGTTCGTGTTATCTTAACTCGCACGCGACCATACCTGTATCAACAGCACTGGCAAGATTCAGCTATTCATCTCCTGGGATGGACGGTGTCGATTTTCAGACTCTTCAAAAATTACCGATTAAATTCAAGTTTCTCTTGTTGGATCTCTTCAATGAAATGTACGTGAACGGTGAATATCCTACATCGTGGAAACACTCATTTGTCCATTTTATCGATAAAGAGGACGGAGTAAGTGTTCGTCCAATATCCCTCATCTCGTGTGTATGTAAACTATTCGAGACTTTGGTAAAGAACCGCCTAGAGTGGTGGTTGGAATT
>JAPYYZ010000279.1:0-22485 GCA_030522705.1 Eretmocerus eremicus | reverse complement strand
ACTGTAGTCGCAGCCGATGATTGTATCCATATGACGTCACGCGTGTCTTGACTACTCAGAGTCACTCTCAAGTTTCTCGACTTTGAAACAATTTGCGCAAATTGAAAAAGAATTTTGAGCATTTTTTCTCAAATTGCACCTTGTTCTGCTGAATTTGCTCCAATTTGCCATATCTTTTGTTTAGGAGGCCAAAAAAATGCATCAGGCCAATTCACGTGAAGTAGACCAATGGATCCGTAATAAAATAGTACAGACATTTACTGTTGGATCCATCTCATCTTATCTTTCGTCATAGTTTTTAAGATTTCCTCATTCTGGGCCTACTTAATCCAAGTTGTATGAAATACGATGAAATGAGTTGGCTTTTGAAAGCGACATGGTCAACGTCAACTTATATGCGGATGTTGAACTCGGGTTTCCTCCTTGCCAACTCATTGGGATCTCATAATACAAGGTCATATTTGAGTAAAGGGAATTGGCGAGGATTGGAGGAAGAGCATTATTTTTAAGACGAGCACGAACGTATCGTCTCGAATGGCGTAATTCTCTGGTGGTTCTAACTTGGTTAATGATTTGTGCCCTGGCCCCGCCCTGACCCCGGCGCCGGTTGCCCCTGCCCACCACTATCACCACCACAATGGGTTTATCGTTGCTTGCCCCGACCTGATCTGGATGAATACTTTCGACCACACACCTCCTGCCTCTTCTCTGTGCCTCGCATTAACCTGATAAATGCGAACACGGGATCTGAACGTGAAAATTGGACCGCACACAACTGCCCACCGACCCATCGACCACCATGTTGATCGCCAATGAAAAATGAAAACCACCATCTGTACTGTGCTGAGTACGCCTAACAGTACAATGCCTCAATCACTGTACCCGATTGTTATGGACCCGAACGGTAATGCCAAAACTCCACTACTTAATGTTTCTGATTATCTCACTCACTTTTCTCTTCCTCTTTTTCATCTCTTTCATTTCTCATGGTTCCTTCATTTGTATTCAGTTCATACAGTTGACTCATCGATTCTTTCCTTATTCTATATTTGATTCTAATATGTAACAAGATCATGATTTACCCGCATGAAAGGGAACTATTTAAACATTGGGTTACCTAAGTAAAGTTATACAGCGATCACTGACTAAATTTCGCTGAAGACGAAAGCTAAAATTAAGTAGGTAAACCTTATACAATTTTACTCAGGTGATTTGATGTCTCGGTAGATTTTTTCATTCAGGTATCTCTTGATTATTCGAAGACCCTCATAAAAAATTGATTCATTCAATCTTTTTTCTATTGTTAATTCTTCTGCGATTCAAATTTTACTGGTTGGTACTTTTTTAAAAATATTTTGGATTCGTAATTTTCATTGTCGACGAGTTAGCCTAATTTTTGAAAATTGTTCTCTAGTTGAAAATAGAAAGTAAGCGATGAAAACTTGTTCGCTTATATTAGACTATGAAGTCTTATCATACCAAATATTCAAAGTCTTGAATAGGTTGTTTCGAAAAATCATTAAAGCTCTTGTTCTATGGCATGAGACTAGTTTCGGAGATTACAATTTGTCCTCTTGGTGTTCCGATTCGAGAACGTTTCAGTCTATTTGGCACTCTACCTAGTGATGCGTCTTTTTTGAAGCTCAGAATCCTTAGATCATTCTAATACAATTTACTACAATTTTCAACTAGAGATAAATTTTCTCAAATCACTTGAGTATGGCGGGAATTCCATATCAACATTCGTTCATTCTCATATTGAGAACCTCTCGTTTGTGATCCACGATCGATTGAGCTTAAAATTAATTACATTTTCTCTCAACCATATAATTCTCGAATCAATAAACTTCATACTAATTCTTCAATCGATTTTCTTCAGAAGTGGTCGAATAAACATCAGCATTTATGCCTCCTCTTCTTTCGCCTTTCTTAATCTTTTGTCCAAATTATTTGACCCCCTTTGATTGATACAAACATTCGAGATTCAGAGCTATGCTGGTTGGGTTATTATTCAGCAGTTTGGATGAACATTGACCCTGGGGTTGACGAGTAGAGAAAATTCGTGTATTTTTTTATGCATTTGCACTCATGGATCTGTTAGTTGATTCATCATATCGAGTAAGATTAGTGAGGAGTTGGAGGCTGAACAGAATATTAGTAATAAGGGCTGTAGTGCTCTGTAATCCTTGTCGTCATAGAATAAGTCGTTAAGAGTGAAGAACCTTCTAGAACAAATCTCCTTTTCGAGATCAAGCACCTTGAAAGGGAAAAGGAGGGTGAATATATTGCGTATTTAGCAAGAACTGACTTCATGAGAATAGAAGTGGGAATCTAATGTGTTAGCTATTCTATTTTTTTAAACGATTACACATGGCAGTATGCCGATACAAATTTTGAATGAGTAATTCTCATGCACGAGTCCTCAGTTCCCCGTATACAGCTAAGTGAGGTGGATTTCCTGATTGATTCAGGTAGAGAATCAAAGTAAAACAGGAGATATCTCTGATTCGATATCTGTCGTTTAGTTTTGAATCTATGCTTCACAACTTAATCTTCTGTCACTTCCTTGCGGCGAATCCTCTGAAGCTCAATAGAATTGAAAATCTTTTTGGGGTTCTGAACTGCGTAAGTCATAAAATCGATTTCAAAATGACATGGATTGAATCAGGAACATAAATTTTGTTGTTATATTCAATTAGGCACTGCTAATTCCTTACATTGGAATGACTTAGATCTACCGATTAATACGTTTTTTAAAGAGGGTCTTCTTGGTATGTATCAACAAGTTCTTCCTCCAACTGGAAACATGATGCTTCGTATAAATTTGTATAATCCTCTGACCGAAGTGCAAAGTGGCCGACGAGTATGTCTTTGCCAAATCCTCAGCGACAAGATGTACCGGCGAAAATGAGCTTAATGATAACTGATATAGACCTAACATACTTGCCCCCGAGCACATTTTGTACAACCATTAGCAGTTCAAGTTGGGTCTTGGATGTTACCGATCGCGTCATTCAAAATTACTTACTTACCCCTTCCTGTGCAAATTGATGAAATCCAACTGTGACATTTTTCTCCTCAATGTTTCCGATGGAATTAGAAAAATTTGATTCTTGCGCGCTATGTACAAACAAACAGGAAGATTTGATATTAGGTACTCCTACCCTGAACGTATGCCCTGTGCAGAGCACTAGAATATTGAAGAAGAAGAAGAAAAATCCTCTAGTTTCCAAATAGTATAGTATTCTCAAAATTAAATCATGACTCTTCGTCGTGATAATCTTGAAATCGTTGTCGGAAAGAAAAATTCAGTTTTACTCGGAGCAATATCTTCGAGGGTGTCATAATTCTCTCTTTAGTCTACTCCTATGTTTCAACATGGGAAATCCAAAGATGATATTCAATCTTCACATCCCTCTATACCCAAAAGGATAAATGTTGCAGACCAGCTTGACAATATGACTTCCAGATAATCCAGAAGCCATGCCAATCACGCGAATGACGAATTTCAAATTGACGAAGTCGCTACCCTCGGCCACTTGGCGCTGCGAATAGCTGAGCATATAGACCGCAGTGGCGTCTAATTTCCCATGTAGTGAATAGTTATCTGACACCTTATTAAAGGGAGGGTCCAATCGATTCCAACAATTAATGTAGCTTGAGGAGGTTAACAACGCCCACCTACCATTGGAGATATATTCCAGACACTGGGGTGGATAATGACAGACCCCTATTTACCACATCCACGGAAAACTTGTGACTCCCATCAAATGTGCGACATGTCCAATACTCGAATGTACGTTTCTTTTACCGAGAGCGAATCCAACTCGCTAACAGAACATTCATTTGTTATGAGAATATTCTCGCTATTCGTTATTAGACGCCACCGCTGATCAATTATATCCAAATTCAGATCTTAAAAGTGACTGCTGCTCTAATGAATAAGATCGTTTTTTTTTTTCAAATGAAAGCGTATACAGGGAGCCCAGCCATCTAAGCACAGTCCTTGAAAAGGAATATTTACTGAAGAGATTCTTTCACGGTAAATTGATGATTTTCTTTTTGAACGGTCTTCACATTTGTGAGTTTTGTTCGCCTCTTTCAACTGTACATCGTTGAATGGGGGATCTTGATGTAGAATTCTGCATTATTTGTGGGGGAAGACACGAAGATTAATAATATTTCCCAGGAAATTTATATTCACTTCCCAGACTCTTATGATTATAACGGGTTCTTCCAAGACTGAGTAATCAAATTTTCCCTGATTCATCTTGAACAATTTGATAATCTTGTATGTATAATATTCAACCTTTGGGCAATGGTTGCATCTACAATAATGTAAAACAAGTCTACAAGGAGTTTTTCAGAACCCCCTACGGGTATAGAGCATTATATCATGGAAAGGGATAGGTATCACTGACCTATAAAGCTAATCTTTTGCTAGAAAAGTTCTTGTATGGAAAGTATCACTTCGCCACTTTCAAGTATTTTATTTCAAATCATAAAGTTTTAAGAAAATTACGAGTGAGTTACAAGTAGAACTCTAATCGATTAGATCCAAAACTCTATGGAATTTCTTTGAAAGGTTTCCACGAAGTTAAGGAACAATTTTGCATACAAGTCATCCAAAAGAAAAGGTTCTCCACACAACTTCGACTAACTGATTATTTCCAAGATTCTCCAAACTTCCTGTTTTTTTTTTCAGTGATGGTAATTCTCAAAACAAACACATAATATATACTTTCTTCATTCTAGTGTCCTGACCATTGGCGCAGACATGGATACCATTGTAAAGATTTTGGGTGAAATGGTCCCGAAATTGGAAGAGGTAAGACCACCGTCTTTGTCTTGTCTGTATTCTATCATTTAGGTAGATGATGTTGAAATGACACCTTGATCCTGTGCATTCAAGTATTGTTTGACTTAAACTACGTCCCTAAAATCTCAGAATAAAAAACAAGGTGTGCTAGAGATCAAAAAGATTGAATGTACAACATATATCATAGCGATTGACGATTGTACGAATGAATGGTCAAATCGAAGTAACCCGTGAAATATTTTAGCATGTTGAATGTTCTGCCCGTGAAATTTGTCTTGAAATATGTAGAGATGACTTTTTGCATTTCCGATTCATCTTCTTATCGTGATTCATTGCCCTATGTTAGCTTAATAATCATGGATTATGACGGGTGGTCGAGAATGTAGCCCCTATGAATCAGAAAAGCAAATGAATACATATGTCTTGATGACTTCTCAATAAATTAATCCAACTCGTATACGTTCTCTACTTTGCTATATACTCACTAACAATGGGAGTCCAAGGAGTCTGGATCAAGGATATAGCTGAAGCTTTGGGACTCGTCTCTTTTTCAGCACCTAAAGACGATATGTGAAGCCGCAGAGTCTAACGCTCAAGCATTCTCAAGATACAGCCTATGACATTCGCAAAGTATATCTATTAGATATCACTTTTCAACATGGCCCTCTATGGAATATAGTATTATTCTGGGCTATATCCCAAAAACAGTTGGGCGTTAAACTCTGCAGCTTTGGATATCATCTTTTGGTGCTAAAAAAGGCGATTCCCATAGTTTCAGCCAAATCCGCGATCCAAACCCCCCAGACTCCCGTTGTAACAGTAGTGAGTAAGTTCTATACTCCTTTTACGTAATTTTTCAACGTAGCGTAACTATTTTCACCATGGTCAGCCGCGCCATTGAACTTCTGAAACAGTTCTGAGGAAAAGCTAAACCTGGACTGACGTTACAATTTGCCATTAAAGAAAAAAATTTTTTGAGACCTTTAAAAATTCACAACATGTACGGTGGATAACGTAAATGCTATCTTTATACATCTTCTGATCAACAATATTCCGCGTGTAGATAACGTCTAGCTCCGCTCAAAATTTTAAAATTCATCAATATCGCTATGGGTTAAATGCCCAATTTACTTGAAGGCTCAACTATCAATTCCGTGGATTGTAGTTGTCAAAGAACCACCCTCGATAGGGGATTCTGGAATTTAAGGAATAGTAACTCGGATTGCCTCGCAATTTTCCGAAAATTCCAACTCGAAACGAATTTGCTAGCTCGTTTCATTTGTGCGAGAAAGCTCAACATCGTTCGCTCGAAGACCTTAATTGCCATTGCTTTTCTCCAGATCAACGTTTCCTGAAATTATCGAATTCGCGAACTTTTCAATAATCTAATTTCGATAATCTTTCTTTTCTGCTTCTTGGGCAATGACTAACAAAAGTATTCGTGCATTCATCAACAAATATATTTGCTTTTTCTTATTTCCTTGTGAAGACAGAAACTAATACAATAGTCGCAATTTTTCTTGATCGATCTCATGAATTCTATTGTAACTTTTCAGACTGGAGTAAAAAATGGCGACGACAACGAAATCGATTTGCGTATGCTCGTACATCAAAGTCAAGCAGGTTGTATAATCGGGAAAGGAGGATGTAAAATCAAAGAACTACGAGAGGTAAGTCGGAATTTTTCTCGTGCTTACTGAGTACAGAAACAGTTGATATCGTGATGGGTGACTTAGTGATGGAATTGGATATTCTCTCGCGCACAAGACCAGTATTCTAACATTGAATCGTGCAGAGAAGATTCATCTGCACGAAGTTCCGAAAATAAAGTTCAGTATAGAGTCCACAGTCACGCTCTTGAGTCCGTTCAATTGGGTTTCAAACAAGTTGAGTCCTTTATTTCATATCTGATTTGGTATACTTACGAGTGGAACCTAAATATCAAAAGCCATCAGCGTAAGCCAGCAAATATCCTTGTTGACAAGATCGGTAAGGTCATGTCGGAGCAAATAGTTCGTGCGGCGACTACCATACACTCAAACTCAGCTATAACGACATTTTGTGAAAAATTCGGACCTTTTTCGAAAAAGTTGCTCTATACGTTCAAGTCTGCGCAGTAAGGAACAAAAATCGATTTCGTCAAGTCGACCTCGAGTCGGCCTCGAACGGATGTGAAATGAGCTCAGGATTAGTGTACTAATTGTAAGTACGAATCGTTGTGAATATGAGTCGAGCCCACGGATAAAAGCGTCAAAACTGTACTTGGTATAGTTTACCGTTGCTGGACTTGTTTCGCATCCAATCGAAGTCCAAGATGGCCCATTTTGTTCCTTACTTTATGGATTTGGGGGTTTTCGAACCCTTTTTTTTCGAAAAAGGTCCCAATTTTCCACAAATTGTCGTTAAAGTTGAGTTTGTGTACGTGGTGGCCACCCAACGAACTATTTGCTTCGATATGCTTTAAAGGTCAGTTCGGACTACTCCAACTACACCGATGCACTGAAGGACATTTTCTAGATCGAATATTTTGAAACCGGGATAGTATCGAGTTTTGCGCCCATGGAGACTTTGGTGCAGCACTTCGAGATCTATCGTTTCAGTACACTTGAAAAAAGTTTGACCGAAACCCAAATTCCTATGATTTAGGGTGGGGTTTTTTGGCAGTTTATACTGTAATGCATTCTGGACCGACAAGGAGAGTATCGGGCCTGTTGGTCATGGATTTAGTTGAAACTCTGGGAATTGTCTCCTTTTGGCATCAAAAAAGACGTTAACCAAAGCCGCTCCTGTCAACGCTCAAGCTTTTCTGAGTTACAGGCTATGACACTAGCATTGCTCATGCGTATGCTCATGGCCCTTGTTGAAAAGGGATATCTACTGATGTACTAGCAATACTAATGTCACAGGGTGTAGCTCAGAAACGCTTCAGGGTTGTCGTGTGCGGGTTTGGATATCATCTTTTGGTGCTATGAAAGTAGGCCGAAAAGGAGACTATGCCCAGTGTTTCTGCCAAATCCGTGACTTCCACAAGATTCGAGGTCAGTCTCGCTCATCGTTTTGTTTTACTTTGGAGATGGGCGAGGACACAGACCGCCACTTCATGCATCACATGATGGATGAGGACAACTCGCCGAGTGACCGAAAATCGGCACCCCGATTGCAAGCGCTTGTGTTCTCTCAAGCTCTCTACAATGATTTCTTCCGGGAGCTTCGAACCTCGCGAACGGAGTGACCCTACATATACGTCGGATAAATCTCCGCGCCATCTCACGTGGACACAGCGTCGCGACACTCGGCGAATCGGTCTACAGTTTGGCTTGGCGCTGAGCGAACCTCGGCCCCGCGGCGCACGTGGTCGCGCGCTCGCGCCCGAATCGTCGGCCAGGCCCAACCCGCGATGCGCACTCGTGACTGGCCCCTCGCGAGGGCCGCATCCCGGCGAGTCGGGCCCGCGAGGAGCCCGAACGCGCAGCTGATTACACCCCAGTGGTGACGAGCAGCGATGCTGACTCGAATTCCTCGCCGGCATGTGCGTCGGGGCTGCAGCGGGCCCGTATGTCGCGCGCTCCAACTCGGAACAGGTGCTGATACGCCTCTCCCCTCGCTCGCTCTCTCGATCTGCTCGGCTGCAGCGAGCAGCGCGACGCCCCGGCCGTATTCGAGCACGAATATACACATATACGCATGTGGGCAGTATGGGTTGTCTCTCGCGTGCCCGCGCCAACGTAACGGACGGTGGCGGCAGCTGGCGCGCCAGGTGTGCCCGAGCAGCACCGCGAGGCACCTCTCCGCCTCGCGCGGCAGCGCCACAGCTCTCCCTTGGAGTATTCTAGCGTTGCCAGCCGCGACGAGAGCCGCGAGCCCCAAGACGTTGTCGCGAATCGACGACTCCGTCTTGCCTCGTGCTCTTCAGACTCCGACCTCGCCGCACGGACAAATGCAGTGCTCGAGGTTCAATGTTTACGAGAGCCTCGGCGTCTGAGAAACCGTGCGGAACCTGAGACCCTGTACAGCGCGAGAGCTCGGTTGTTCTTTGCTAATGTGCACCCAAAACTGAGGATCAATCTCAGCTTGTCCTACGCTGCTCGCGTTGGTCACATGATCGGTGCCGCGGAGAGTAGTGTGCATACACCGACTTCGAGGACGAATTCGGTGAACATGCTTCGAGCGTTGTTTCACGCGGTCACCCAAAAAGGTTTCAATGCTAGCCAAAGATCTTCCCCTTGTTACCATGGAATCTCCTCCTACGCTTCTTGCGATCGTGATGCAATCTTCAAACCAATGCAAATCCGTGCACTGTTCTAAAATTCAGAATTCGCTTACGTCTTCGAGTACAAAAAATTGAAGAAAGCTCCAACGAGTCTGCAGTAAGATGCATTTGAGACCATTTTTCGACCTCCTGATCGCAAAATGAAGATGCAATAGATGTCGATGCGCAGCAACAGCTTCAATGAGTCGGACAGTTTCTACCTTGCCGAACAATCGACTTCAGCTCGCTTCAATGAAGAAAACCATCTATTCAAATACGTGCCCCTCTCCAAATTTCCAGGGATTTCCAAACGATGGGTCCTCCTTGCAGCGGGCCGCGATCGACGGGAACAAGGTACTCGCAGGCTGCACTGCGAGCTCTACCCGCCTCTATATAAGTTGACAAAAAGTTTGACGAATCAATGGGAGATGCGAGGCATAACGCGGCGACTCCGGAGGGGAAGCGCTGCACGATTTGGCGGACAAAAAGCCAGGGAGTACACGGCGCTCGCCCTCCCAAAAGATGCGCCCGCTCGTTTTCTCGCTTCTCGTCGCGTATGCGCCCTTATTCGCCTCCCGAATGCGCAGCTTGCCCCGCTCATTCTTCTCTCCTGCACATCTGCATGCATGGACGCTGACCTCCTCGTCGCAATACCGAATCTTCTTCCGCAGACCCGGAAGTTCGCGGCACCAAACTCTCAGCGGATTATATTCTTCGCCAGACCGCGCACCGACGATTCTTCTCCCCCGAGTACGGCTGGCGACTTTGCGCCGGCTCTTTAAATTGTCGATGAAAATTCTTTTATACCCCTCGAGCGTCAGAGTCACGGATACGTGTCGCCGGAGGGTCCTCGGAGATCGAACTTGGCGATCGCTTCCCAAATACCCAAAGATATACCTTCGATATACCTTCCAAAGAGTCGCTTTCGGACAAGGCGGATGACCATCGCGCGTCGTGCGACGAGAAATATCGAGCCGCCTTTTGAAAATTCTGCCGCAGAGAGAAAAAGAGATCGGTATGGGGTGAGGGGAAAGGAGGAGGTGCCTTTGTCGAGGCGATGTATCGCATCACGCACGCGCGCTCGCGAGGCCGGTTATTGGTATCGCGCCCTTCCGAGGCTACCCCCACTGCGGGCGCAATGAGCACGCGAAAAAGCGAGGCTTAAGGGAGGCCCTGCCGGTCCCAGGTGGACTCAGTTGTGCAACGACTCCCGCACCGCTCGCAACCGGCTCTCCTCTGCAAGGCCCGACCCGACCCAGCCCGCTCTCTGCGCCGCGGACGAGTTGCGCGCCCATTAATAAGGCGAGTCAAGGGCCAACGAGGCGCGCTTTTAGGGCCTCATAGCTTGCTGGATCGCCAAGATGGTCGCGCTCGCGCTCAACTACTTGGACCCTCGGTGAGTTGTCCCCCCGTCCAACAGTAATTTTCTGCCCGCCTCGTGACTCCGTCGGGTTTCTGTCCTCCAGACTGTCTCCACGTCGGAGGTCGTTTCCCAAGCTGCGCGTCTGTAATACAAATTCCATGCTCTAATTTCAAATCCATATCTGATATCAAACTGAACCACATTGGCGAGCAGCTTCCGCGAGAAATTCTCATCCGTGATATGTTTCGGTGGCTCTTCCTCCCTTTTGTCGAATCGTGTTGTATAATGCAGCTTTACAGCCTCTCGCCGTGTCTTCGGCCCAACCATCGTCTCATCGCTTCCGCATCCGCTGGAAAACCGCGGCCCGTATACATACTGCAAACGGCTTCTCTTCCTTTTTTTTCTTTCTTTTCGTATCTTTCTTTCTCTTCTGCAGTCCCCTTTCCCTCTCTCTCTCTCTCTCTCTCTTTTGATGAAACAGCCGTGTTTCCAACGCACCTGGAAGGATGCCTGACCGGTCTTTTCATTCCCCTCCCTCCCTCAGTCGCGTGAGGGCCGATTTGAAGGATCACCTCGGCTACTGCTCGGCGAACATCGACTCCAAACGCCACGAATTTTTCGCTCTATCTCAATTTATAGTCGTCTTAGATCGCAACCACGAACAGCTTTTTGAGAATTCCGATAAACGGAACAACTCATATAATAAGATTTTTGTGGGCAAGTTTAGATTCAAAATCCGCAAGTTTCTGTCAGAGCTTTACAGAATTTATTGTCAACGTTAAATTTCTCTTCCCATCTTGTGAAGAATTTTATAAACAACTTGCTAATACTATTTCTTCACCGTTTTCTAGAATAGAGTATCAATAAAAATTTCTTTGGTGCCAACTCAAAACTTCAATTTTTATTACAAAATTGAATATTAATTTCGATGTCACGACGACTGCCATCATCATTTATCGTTATGGATGAAGACCTTTTTATTATACTTTGACTGTTGCATGATGACAATTATTCTCTGAAAGGTATAAAAACGTTTGCAATGCCGTCATGAATTTATTCTTCAATTCGAACTACTAGACTTTTTGAAATAACAAAAAAAGAAATACGATCCAAACAAAAAAGTTCCGTCCCACACGAACGATTGGATGCAAATGCTAGAGCATCGAAGATTGTCGGGTTATGTGAGGCAAAAGAAGGGAACAGTTTGTCAAAGAAGAGCAGCAATGGTCGTTCAAATACATGCGAGTCACTCACCTGCATTCATACAAACGATATCGCGCAACCCTTTGGATAGCGAATGCCAGAGCGGTCACGCAAAAAGCTTGTGCATAGGGAAAAGTTACACACGGGGACATGGCAGGAACGTCCCCAGTGGCTCACGCTACCAGCTCTTATCTTGCACACAAGAGCCTCCGAATCGAATCGGACACGAGTGCTTTCTCTCTCTTCCTAAATAATACTCCACAGGACTCGCGTGTCTTTTTTTGTAGCTCTTTTGCACACACTACACCTGTCTCTTTCAGGAAATTCATACTGATTATGTAAGCTAGGATTCTAGTGATTTTTGGTCAGAAATCGATTTTGTTCACAATCGTGCTTTTCGCGTATTTTTAAAAACCCCTGTACTAGCACAAAATAATTTTTAGGTACTAGTTTCCTACGTATGTCAAAATTCTTTTCAAAGATGTTCGACCTGATGAGTTGTGCGTGAAATCTTTCAAGCTCATAGAACCTGACGTATTCTCAAAAGATCCAAAAAGTTCCCGAAAAATACTGACATATTTGGGAAGCTATAAACTACCAATATTTTTGTACCGATACTCGCTTTTACGATACCCCATATCCGTTATCGAGAAAAAGCCGATTTTCAGTCCAAAGTCTTTATTGTCGCACCTGAATTGATCGAATGTCCTGAAAGCGTTCGTGTTATTTTCTGAAGAAGAAACTAATGAAGAGCCCATTACAAAACTTGAAGCAACGATGGTTAGCTCTATCAACAGAGATGCAGAAGAGCAAGCAATTGACGAACATCTTGAAATAAAAAATGACAGAGAAGGCTGAAGACCCGACGGAGTCAAATGCCTAAATGATCCACTCTCTATACCACTGATCATTTTGAAAGGTCTGCAACGACAGCAATCAATTCGCAATCGTGTTGACAATGCGCCACGAGCTCGAGTGGTCCTCGAGAGCTCCTTTTGATACTGTTCACCGGGAAGCAAAACTAGCTTCCCTTTCTCGCAATCGCGACGCGTTAATAGCGATCCGAGATGGAGTGGTGGGGGTTTGCGGAAAGAAATATCTCGCTCTCGGGGCATAAGACTCGAGTATGGATTTTCTTGCGCCGGTATTCCGTGGCCGTCTCTAGCCGAGGCTTTGTTTCATAATTCAGCCTCTGGCCGCGGCCGCTGAAATATTTAGGAGGCTCGATTGAGCTCTGCCAGCTCGTCTTGTTGTGTCCATCGTTGCTCCGCTCGTTTTGCCGGCTCGCGAGCTCGATTCGAGCACTATTCGGCCCGGCTATTACGTTATTTCCGTGCGCACAGGGCTCGCTCGGCTGTTTATTAGCCGTCTCGCGCTCGTCGCCCGCGACCCACCCCTCTCGACCCGGTTCGCGCTCGCGATGCGCTCCTCGCTCTTGGTCGTCGACTCTATTGGCAATCGATCGCGCCTCCTCTCGTCCCGAATACAGATTCGGCTTTCCTCGATTCGCGATGATTTTTTCTCTCGTACCTCTTCCCTCGGACCGCGTCGCGTGGGTAAACCGACGCGTCGCTACCCCTAAATTGTCGAAAGCGCGAGGGACGAGCGGTTCGGAGAGTTTCGAGGGGGTCATCCTCGAGGGCCGATAATTTTAGTTTATGCGTCGAAAGCAGTTTAGTCGGCGCGTTCAATTATTAACGATGACGAGAGCTCTCTCACAAAGTTGGATCGTTCGAGGGGAAATGGGCGCGCGAGGGGGAAAAACTTTTCTCGGCGAATTACAGGTTGCGTAATTCACGTGGGCGCTCTATTAGTCGGTCTGCGAGGGGACGAGTTTTTCCGCACTCCCGGGGGGGATAAATCGAGTTTTTTCCCCGTTCGATTCATCACAAATATATCATAAGCGGCGCGATGTGTCGGCGATGCGCGGTGCGACTACGGCCGCGACAGCCTCGTGCAGCGCTGCGGCGAGAGCATGAATAAACGATGAGCCGAGGGGGTATAAGCGTCGAGTTGTCCGTGTCGTGTCTCTCTTGGAACGGAGTTTGAGCCGCGGGGCGGCCGATCGCAGGTACTCATTACAATTTTCAACTAACGTCATTGTCGTGAATAAAGCAAGCTATTGATTATACCATCATATCCATACTTGCGTATTTATTGAGCTGCGGCTCCGTCTGTGGCTCGCTCTCGAGAACGCATTCACCCGCGCTCCGTAATATCCGCAAGCTCGTGGAAAAACTTTTGCCGCGGGGCTGCATTAGAGCTATATCCAGAACTACCCCCGCGGAGGAGGAGAGCCGCGCGCGCGTTCATTCACTTCTCGATACGTATGCGCGCGGGGTGGCGGCTCGCGTAGTTATATACACGGCCGCCTCTATCGCGCAGACACGCACTCGTTTTTTCGTAATTAACGGTTAGGTTTGCCCAGGTTCGACGACTTCCGCTACTCGAGTATTCACGTACAATATGACGTGCCACGCGCGCGCGCACGAAAGTGAAAAGGAGCCGCAGAGAGGGATATAGGGAGATGTAGAAAGAGCGAGACGCGACACACACCCAAGCGCTCGCGAGAAACCACATATCCTTCCTGTTAATCGTGCAGCCATCTGCCTTCCGTTCCCGCGCACTTCCGCTCGCGCGTCCCGCGATCCAGCCTGGATCGTCGTCGCTATTGGCCATGCATCATGAAATATCGACAGCCGCGACTTACCTGTCCGACGATGGTCAAATTTTGATCCACTTGGAACAAGTTTTCTCCTTCGTGGATTCTATCAATTTGCGCTTCTTGTCGTGTATTTTTCAAGGGGTCTTCCTCGTCCTTGCGTTTTCCAGTTGCAAATTTGACCTTGTCCTCGTGGATTCAAATCATTCATGGTGATATGTCTTATAAAACGTTGAAATGGTTCATTTTGGCCCAGGAGTTCGTATTCGTAAAATTTTGTTTCGAACGAGGAAACCAGAGGAGCAAACTTACTCGACAATCGAGAAGAAAAGTGCCGCGGCACTGTTGTCATTTGTCGCGATCGCTCTTATGACGACCGAAGACTGCTTTCTGATCCATCTCCGAAGCTTTCATCGGGATATTTGCCGCGGAAAAATACTTTGACAAAAGTCAATCGCGTTGACGAGGCTACACGCGCGCAGGTCTAGCACATTTTCCGTCTATACTCCCCTCGCCATATTTTTAAGATTGCCTCCATCCACAGGGGTATTGCTTCAACTTCTTTCAACACCGCCCAACTTCAATAAAAGTTACCCCGCAAACTTCTTTGATGTTAATAACAAGATATAAAAAACTCGGTCGGCGATTAGATTTAGGGGTGACGATTTTGTGCTGCGACACCCTCAGATGAGTCACCCAACTCCTTACCACAGTGCAAGCTTTTGCCCTTGGAATTGGAGTGCTTCTTCATATTACACTATCAGTATGGGAATGCGAACAAAAGATGATTAGGCTGAAGACACTGATTTCCACAATGCGTCGTTAAATTTATTGGATTTCTAACCACGGTCCATGCGTCCGTATCAAATAATTTCCTTACAAATACATCAATTCGACACATGCTGATGATAAAATATCAAATCCATATTCAATTCACCACTATTAAAATAATGCTAATGCGATGCAATGCGCGCAGTGCCAATTTCGGCGTCCGACAATCGCTTTCTATCAGCAGCCCACCATCACTTTGGCCAACCACGCGTCCGCGCAACGCATGCCGAACGACTCGGGCCACGCACACCACATAAGTACTAATACAGGGGGTCAGAGTTCGTTGTCGTGGCACTCGCGGCCGATGGCATCGCGCAGAAGAGAAAAAAACGCAGCGAAGGGCCTTTCTCGGCGTCTCAGTTGAAGAGGTAGTAGAGGGCGACCGCGGCGAGTACGAGGGCGCCGGCGAGCGCGACGAAGGGCGTGCCCGGGCCCTGCACGTACTTCTCCTTCTCGGGGCTGGTGCTGTTGTAGCCGGGCTTCCAGCCGCTCTTCCTGGGCAGGTTGCGCCTCTCCGACTCGACGATCTCGCCCACGAGGTACTTTTGCATGAGCTCGTGCGCGTCGCTCGAGTGGCCCACGTCGTCAAAGTCCTCGCTCGCGTCCTTGCCGCCGTGGTCCAGCAGGATCTCCTCGCCGCCCGGGTGCTCGTTCAGAAAGTCCGTCAGGTCGTACACCTTGTCGTATATTATCAGCATCGTGCGCATCCTGTCGTCGTTGTGCGTCTTCACCTCCGCCAGCGTGTACTGCTTCAGCTCGCCCATTTTGCCGGCAGACTATTTATGTTGCCCTGAAACACCACCATCCAACAGTTTAGTCAGGCGCCTTCGAAAAAAGTGCGCAACGAGTGTGCTTCGCACTTCGTCGTCCTTCTGAACCGTCACAAATTATAATCTTTCAGACGTTTCACTTTCATTTTTTACCCCGTCTCGTCGAGCTTTCTGTGTCAACTATTGACAATTGCTCGTATATATTCATAGAGCCGTTATCTAACTTGGAATTGCTCTTTCAATACTCCATTCTCATTTCAATTATTTCCTCGAACGATTAATATGTATGACAGTCAGCTTTTCAAACTTCAAGATTGAAAGACCCGATCACGCTCGGAATGGGTTATGAATAAATGAGCTCTTATTCATAGAGACGATTGGCTCTTGGAATGGCGAAGAAGAAATGCTTACATTTTTTGATTGCCGCGAATAATCATACCACCGAATTCTAAGCACTCGAATATGAATAAAAATATTTTGATGGTCTGCGACACTTTTTAAGAGATAGGCTGGAAGCTTGAGAGGGAAGATCTTTGATTTCTCTCCATACCTGCAAAATTCAATCCAAAAGCAGTCTGTATTTCGCGAGCAAGCTGAAATGAGGAAATGTCTTTGATATGTCTATCCTGTTCGTCATCGATTGCTGAAATCATCTTGTCACCATTATACTGGTTTTATCGTAGGTAACGGCGGCGGTGCTACTCACGATGACTATCATTAGGAGCCAAGGCCATGCTAACTACTAGGCGACTTGTTATGTCGGTGTGCGATATGGATGTACTAACTTCGAGTTCATGTTTTCGTTATTCTTGCGCGTATTTCAGTCCAATCAAATGACTGAGTCCTATGTTTACTTTGCGCTAAATAACAAATCGATCCTTCATAATACCAATTCGTTGTTGAACAACAACTGGCTGTATCTCACCGTTTGGTTCTCGGATGAAGTTGATCAACGTTTCAAATTTTGTCGGTCTGCGCTTCGAACATAGCCCTCGAACAATCTCAAAATTGTCGACTGCTAAAGATGGTTGTTTCCCGAGTAATGCAGATTAGTGTAGCTCAAACGACGTATCTCTCTGGATAGGAGCGCCGATATCTCGAGTTGCTCCGAGTGCTCTCATCTTCTGCGCCGTATCGGCATTATCTACGAGTACTCTATCGAGCGAGATGTCCGTATCGACCGCGTTTCTCGCTCGTCATCGTCACAGCTGATTGCTCTTACTGCCGCGCGATCTTTCGTCAACTCGACGTTTTGGTCCTATTCGGGATCCGCGCGTCTCCACATTTCGCACGTGTCGCGCTGGTGAAGCAACTCCGAGCGACTCCAATCTTCCGTAATCACGCTCGCGCGCGCGATTACGCTCGAGATCCCGTACTTTCGGCCACGACGGCACTAGATTAAATTCTCCATAGCGCCAGCGAGGCGAGGCAATCTCGTCGAGGGGCTCACCTGCGTCTTGCGCGCTCAATCGGTGCGACGTGGGCGAGACGATGTATCGCTGCGTCGATCAGCACGTGGATCGAGCTCGTGTCGCCAGCGCCGAGTCGTCGTCGTCGTCGTCTTTGTCGCGCTCGCGAGTCGCTTCGGCGGACGAATGAGGAGAGCCGCGCGAGGGGCCCGAGTCGCGGCACGGGACTGACGTGCACCGGCTGCGCGACACTGCTCTCGTCCCTCTGCGGATCGGATGCTCCGCGTGTATCCCTCCTCCGCTTGCGACGGTCTCTGGCGCGTCTGTCGCGCGCGGGCCGCGGGAGCTGCACCGCGATCGGATGCTCGATCGACGATCTCGTCGCCGGGGACCGCGAGCAGAGCGCAGCACCGCATCGCCGAGCGATCGACTATGCGTCTAGACGATTCAGCATCTGGATGCAGGGGCGCGCTTTGAATTTCAGATCGGCGCGAGTGGCCCCTTTGCCGACGGCCGAGAAAAGCGTCTCTCGCGATCGCGACCCGACAACGCCTTCTCTCACTTGCAGTTGCATCTCATTCCACGGCTGCATGGATACTTTCCTCAAGGCCATTTTCTCGCGCTCGGCCTCCGTGCCGCGCTGACCCTCGCCTTATTGAAAGCGAATCGGCCGAGACTATGATACGCTCGTAACGTGACTTGACGTACCGATGCCGGTTGGCCCCGGAAAATTATCCTGCGAGCAAAACGAGCAGTTGGCAAAAGTGATTATTAATTCCTTAACTCAATATCTGTGTAATACAGGAAATCGAACTTGATCAATTACGTGAATCGAGACGAAGACGAGTAAGTTGATTCGAAAGCCAGTCGTCCGCTTTGCGCTATCTTATTCTCATCTTGTTGTTCACGAGGTGCGCAGAAGTCGTTCAAACGTTTCCGTATTGTCGACACGCTCGCGTCAGATATGAAAATACTAGTCATGCTTTCGAGCGCGTATGACTCGTACATTTTGTTTCGCACAGCTGAGAGTATTCTAGAACGTACAACGCAATCTCGATAGATGAGTCGTTCGGCGGACGAGGAGTGCTATTTACTCTAAAGACTATTTACTCGAAGAAGCTCGCTGCATCCTCGCCTCGCCCAGTCACGATGACTTTTTCGACTCCAGTTACCGTTGCCCTCGCCTGCACGGATGGGATTCTTCAATTCTTGTCCAGCGCGTATAGATAGACCTATACTGAATACGCAGCAGCGCGTCTAGCGGGCTCGGAATTTCAACTCTGCTCGCTGGCCAGAGTCCAGCGTTAACCGACCTTGACTCGGGATTCTCGTTCCGGGCAAACTCGATCGGGATCAGCTCTCGACTCTTTGCCCGTCCCCTCCCCATCGGATCGGACGCGATCGGCTTTCGATTTCGACGACACAGAGAGAGAGAGAGAGAGAGAGAGAGAAGGTGAAAAAAAAGATGCCACGTGAAAAACGAGAATCGTGCGCGCTCGTGCGCTCGTTGAAGCACCGGGCAAAAACAAACACAGTACTCGAGCATCCTCTTTTTTTCCTACAATTTCGTTGGAAAAATTTATTCAATCTCCGCCGTGCGATCGTCAGACGCGACGAGCTCTGAGCGCTCTGTACAATTTATACAACATAGATAGGACTATGGTAACAACCGGGTAAAGATCTCGAAGCGACCTGGAGCACCGTCGAGATCCAGCGCTCTCTTTTGTTCGCGCGTGAGAGCGATAGGTTCGGGTGAGTGGGGCGAGAGCGTGGCCGGATCAGTAGTAGATGTAGTAGAACAGGGTGGCGTAGACGAGAACGCCGATGGCGATGAAGAGGGGCAGGTAGGGCGAGGACTCATTCTTGGGCGGCTCGTACTCCCAGTCGTCGTCGTCGGTCGTTGGGCCCGATCCCGGCGCCCCGGTCGCCTCGAGGCTGCCCTCGAGCTCGCCGATCTCCAGGGTGTCCTTCAGCTGCTTCGCCTCCTAAAATTGCACCCAGTCAATGGCCTCTCGATCGAATCGACGCACCGACGGCAGAATATAGCCAATAGGAGAAACGCTCACCTGCGAGTGCCCGATCTCGTCGAAGCACGTGGTGCCGTCCTGGCCGGCCAGGTTGATCAGCACCTCCTCGCCGCCCGGGTGCTCCTTCAAAAATTTGGTCAGGTCGTAGACCTTGCCGTGCAGCACCATCCATAGGTCGTCCGCGCTGTTGTGGCTCGTCACATCGTCGGCAGTGAAGCGTTGCGTCATCCTTGATCGCGTACTCTCTGTCGTTGTTAAATTGTTTTTATTCTAAATGTATCATAATTAATATAATATTCAGGTTCATGAAGGCATCGCATGAAACTTGACACCGCTTGAATCTAATGGCAAACTTTTTCAGGAGCTTGGTGGCTTTTTTACACGTGCTTTTACATATTCTCAGTGTTCGAATCTTGATGTTTTGAGAGATCGTGGTTCAGAAAAACGAGGAAAAAAAGAATAATCCGTTGGTCTCCAACGCTTCGCGCTCGTCACGCTTTGCCGGCAGTTCTCATCGGTGTGTCAAGACCATGACACGAATTTTTGAAGAAAAAATAGGTGGCATACTTCTAGCTTTGAGTGCCGCTCGCTCCAAATGAACTTTCCATCAAAATTAGTATATTTTCCTCCTACGTCAATTACATTCCACTCTAATGAAGCCATCAATCGATAGTTAGATTAAATTCTTCCTCAATTCTTGCATTGACATTGATGTCACTTCAGCCATGCCCCGTGCACTTATTACGCGATATTTCACTCAGATCGATCCTCGTCGCCCGAGCCATAGGAAGTTTCGAGCGAGTTTCAATCGCCGAATTCGATTATTCCGCTCTGTCACCGGCAGCTCACGCGATATCGAACGCGAACGCTCCTCACCTAGCTCGTTTGAAATTGTTTCGACACTTGCGCACTGGATTAGCCGCGAGCTCTATTACAAAACGAATTCCAAAGCCGTATGATTTTTGCACGCTCACTCGAGCGACAACGGCTACTCTCGCCTGCCTCTCCAGTGTCCTTGTCACCACTAATGTCGATCACGTCGATCACTGAGGGAGCTCTCCAAGCTTTGATTGATCTTGCCTCTGGCGACGCTGGGATATTCTCTCTGTACTCGCGAAACTCACAAATGAAAACAAACACGCGCCGTAAGCTGGCACCACATCGAATCGTTCGACAAGCTGCGAAACCTACTCTAAAATCGCGCACTAAGTTGTACAAATCGATCACACCAAGCACGACTATCCCGATAGAACGTGGCGCGAACTTACAATTTTCTCCCCGACTCCGCGATCGGAACCACACTGGGATTCGCGATGAGCTCTCGGTTACGAGGTTGGCGGATTCAACGGCGGACACTGATCCAACTGTTCTACGTAGGGTCGATGGAGAAATGAAGAGCAGAGTGAAAGAGAAGTGGCTCGGTCGTGAGGCTTTTCATGAAAATTCATAGCTTGCTAGCGCGCGACAAAATCATTTGCACAGAATGGAAGTACCGCGACCGAGCTTAGTCGATTTACAAAATTTATTATCAGTGACGTCTAGCTCAGCGCCTTGCTAGTTCAAATGTTTGCTCGAAATATATGCCTTTGTATCCGCTCCGAGGGCAGATCATGGCAGAAGATTGGGGTTCTGTGTTTTTTTCAAATTCTCCGTAGTTCAGAATTTAGGTGAAAATGTATTATTCCGTATCCGAACGTAAAGAACGTAATGCAACAAAGTATACACACTCGGCTGTCAAAGCACGAATTTCCGCGGAAATTTTCCTCCCATTTGCATTCATCTTCCTTTCTTTCCATGCGCTCTGGACAAATACTTGGAATCTGATGCGCTCATCTGCGAAGCGATTACGCAGGGCACTCAGCGTCTCCGAATCTACATAGGTCATCTCGGTCATATCTGGATTCTCTGAATAATTTGCTGCTCGCGGTAGCTTTTCAAAGTGCACAGAGTCCATACGCGATACGAGTTTCGAGTCGCAGAGTGTAGTATCGAGATTCCGCGCGCATTTTGTAGGGATTTTTTCAGCAGCAGCGATTCCCATCGGGGTTTGCGAGAAATTTGTAAGGCTGCGTCGGGTGCGCGGGCTATTCGAAATCGTGCGACGCTCTCGAGCTCAAGTTGTTACGAGAGTTGTTATCGCGAATTTCTCACGCGCTTCTCGTGCAATTTACACTGTGTCACTTGATCGCTTCGCAAATAGACAAGAATCTCGCGATCATTTCAACGCGCGACCCGCGATGGGCGCCCGCAGCTCTCGACCGCTTCGTCCTCCGGCGCGAGGATTCGATCTCGAAAGTCCGTCGATGCACGAGCTGTGTTGTTACAGAGCGACTCGCAAATTTTTGTACCGGTCGCGCGACACCGAGGTCGCGAGCGAGGGCTAGTTTGCGCCGCGATGGGGTATCGCTCGCTCGCTCGATTTTGCCCGGTGATTCCGGGTGTTTTTGCGCCCCGAGCGATTTTCGCAGAGATGCAATCTGCGCCGGGGCAGAGCGCGAGCATCACGCGACGAGCTTGCACGGGACCCGCCGCACTGCCCATCGCGCCCATAGTCGCCCGCGCGCTCCAGCGAGCCGCGTCCAACCGATCCCCGGCACGCAATCCGCGAAACTCGCGACTGCCCGATCGCGTGCCGCTTCTGCGATGCTGCCCATATAACGCGCTGCTCGCCAGCGGGATTGACGAATCGGTCTTTTTGCATTCGTCCGCGCGTGGCAGGGTGGACGGAGTTGGAAAATGACGCGAAAATAAGGGAAGATCCATCACGATATCACTGTGCATTTTAAATGGAAAACTGAAAAGTTGATGGCAGTACGACTAACCACCGCTTTACTTGGATTTCAGAAGTACGGCGCCAGAATCAAGATCTTCTCGAACTGCTGCCCCCAGAGCACGGATCGACTCATCAGCATCAATGGCAAGGCGGACACCGTGCTCGACTGCATCCGCGAGCTCGTTGACCTCGTCAAGGCCGTTAGTATCAATCCAAGCACTGAAAATTTCAAAGCTCTGTTCACTTTTGTAGACATCGCGTGGTCACGTTGAAGTACTCCCAAGTTAAGGTGGTTCACTCGGTAAGAGAGAGACAGATAGCTGAATGTAAGAGAGACAGACGCCAAAGAGTATTTTAGAAATTGAATATCTCTTGAGTG
>JAPYYZ010000277.1:0-22493 GCA_030522705.1 Eretmocerus eremicus | reverse complement strand
TTTCGGCCACCTACGCTGGCGCGTAAATGCAGAAAAAACGCGTTTCCACGTAGGTTAGCTATAAAATAGTATATCTCATCCTATGCGTAAAACCCGTTTCTCGACCCGTTTTTTCAGGGAAAAATGGGTTTTCCGCATAGGATGATATAATCTACTATTATTGCGCAACGTTGCTAACGGCTGGCGTATTGGCGTTATTTTTAATAACGTCACCTCAGTCGGTAATGATTCGCAATATGCAAATTTCCGCAAGCCTACGCCGTGGCGTTATTGGGAAGAAAACTCCGTGTGTGCCCCGTGTTAAACTAGATGGCAGCAGCGAGCCAAGATGGCCGAACCTTAAACGAACTACATGTTAATCAAATGAGCCAATATGGCCGCCGACGAAACGAGTTTTCTTCCCAATTGGGCACATTCCGAACCCGCGTGATAAAAAAAAATGAACGTAGCAATCATTCTCGCTGAGTATTGCCTTGAAAATTATAACAGAGACAGTTTTATGTTGATCTGCGGAGATTATGTCGATTTTTATATGTAGTTTCTCCTGCGTCAAGCTTGGTATCAGCACTGCCCTTTCGGTTCTTCTTCAAATATTTCCTTCCCGCTTCTGGGACGATTTCGGACTACGCATAGGCAGAGGGTTGGTGCGGCTCTGAACTCATCACAGGAGAGAAAGACTCCCTTCTCATCGAGTTATTTGAAAGACTTGGATATTTGGTCTGATTGAAGGTCACAAGGACTTCTATCCAAACGGCGGGAGAATGCAGTTGGAGTGTGGCGAGCTCTCAGACCTAGATTTCATCTCGCATCTGAAGGAAGGTACGTGATCGAAAGGCATAATAGTCTCGGCGATAGCGCCTTGATGGCTTGAGTATGAATGAACAAAATGGAAGCATATCAAGGGTGAGACGGCTTGCATATCATAATTTGACGTGCGCATTGCATTCCTATTTTCATCGCTCTTATTCAACTTCGCCCTTACCTCTCCATCGCTTTAGTTGGGTCTTGTCACCGAACTCTACCGATCCACTTTCTTGTGTGCACTGGTACATATGCACACATGCACAGAACGCTTGTTGTTGTATTGAGACTCGTGGGGGCGATATCACGTACGTACGCCTATGCAATTCGCAAAAGTTTGAAAAATTTTTGAAATTTTCCTCTTGCGTTAAATTACTTGTAACTTCTTCGGAGATGAAAATAAACTAATTATGAAAAAATCATTTTAGAAAACGGAAAAATGCTGTGCACAGCTATTTTTCGATAATCGTTCCACCTCGCGTTTCACTCTACGTGAGAACGGACGCCAGAGCTCTCAATATAGGGAAAATCTCGCTATTTCGTCAATTTTGTGCCAAATTCGGTGAAAATTCACGATTTCTCCTGATTTGTGAGCTTTTGCGTATGTTCTTACATGGGGCAAGAAATCATCATAAAACATATCTGTCTCAGACAGATAGTAAAATCCGCCGTTTTACGAAACAGCGCCGGGTAGTGTAATCACTACCCAGCTGTCTCGAATCAGCTACGTTATGAATTAGCTGGTTTGTGCCGGCTATTTCGTGAGATGGCTGGCCGGTGCTAGCTGAATAATGAAACGGCTGATATTCGCCAGCCACTTCACCAAACGGCTGACTCGGAAACCTATCGCCATGGATAGAGGGTAATTTTGTACACAATTTCCTAGAGCTATCAATTACTAGACTGTTTCAGGAAATAAAATGATGAAGAATAGACACTCATACAATCCCTTGGAATATTGGAATCTGAGGATGTTCTTTTTTTTCAATGAATTGCTTCTTGTTTGATATTACCTGGCGGACTTTATAAAAAGTGAACTCCCTCTTAAGAGGGAATCTCTACTTTCTCAAATAAAAGAGATATTGCAACTCATTTGATCTTCGTTGAAAATAAGTGGAATGCTCCTCATGACGGCATGAGGAGAGCTGCTGAAAAGATACTTGAATCCAGCAAGAACAACTAGATGAATGAAGATTCATTTTAGTAAGCATGCTGAGTCGATAAAGGTCCACTCGATTCCATAACTGTGTCGGGTATGTTATTGCGAATCAAAAATGGAATGTACAAAATAGGGACACGTGCAGGTACTCTGAGAAAGTAGTATCCTCAGATTGGAAACCAAACAAGTTTTGTGAATTCCATGGGTAAAGTGTCAAATGGTGGCGAGATCTCACTTCGGGAAGCTGTTTCTCAGATGTCAATGTTCGGGCAGCCAAGGCTATCGAAAGGGTAGTCATTGAACATAAAAAAAAACAGTGTGAATCTGCGAAATATCTACGCAAAAAGAAACGTTTCATCACTCTAACCTGAAATTGCCCCATTCAAACGTGATTTTTGGATTCTCGCGATGAAAAAATATATTCACCCTGTGCTCGCACTTTCATTTCGGGCCCTGAAGACTTGTTTTCCTCGCTTTGCTCAGAAAATAAACTGTTCTAGGCCTCGAAATGGGCGAACGCGCACAGGACGGAAGTATACTATTTGTAGAACTATTCTAGGCGTCATTCTAGATTGTCTCGTCTAAATAAAAATTGACATTTCTAATAATTATCCCACGTAAATGAATATTTAATCGACATATTCTGATCCAGGAAACCGAATCGTCCATCTCGTGAGAATGAATTGGACTAGAACGAGGACTAGAGATTTATTATGAACCATGAAATGTTCACTTCAAGGGGTAGTCCAATAGAATACGTAATGGAAGTTTTTGCTCAGTTTTAACGAATATCAAATGATCGCTCATTTTTACCGAATGTCAAATGAATTGCAGTCTCACTCATATTTGAGAACGTAGAGATTTCCTTACATCAAAAAGAACTTGACCTTTTGTAAAATCCGCCAGGTGAGAGCCTATCAAAGATAAATCCATTTCTCGAAAAGAAAACATCCTCAAATTCCAATTTTCCAAGGGATGTGTATAAGTATCTATTCTTTATCAATTTCTTCCCTGAAACAGTCTAGTAATTGATAACTCTAGGAAATTGCGCACAAAATTACCCTCTGTCTTAGGTTTCTGAGTCAGCCGTTTCGTGAAGTGGCTAGCGAATATCAGCCGTTTCATGAATAAGCTAGCATTGACCAGCCATTTCACGAAATAGCCGGCGCAGACCAGCCAATTCATGAAGTGGCTGATTTGTGATAGCTCGATAGTGGAGAAACCAGCCCATCACACTATCCGGCGCTGTTCGTGAAGTGGCTAGCCACTTCGTGAAACCGCAGATTTCACTATCTGGCTGCGACATATCCATCGAGTACCACCTACTCTTTGAAATGGATGAGAGCGTACCCTTGAGAGAACCTGTTTGTTCTAAAGCATAGCAGATCCCAAAGCAAAACACTTATTATTACGAATATCAATTGATTGAATAGGTTGTTCAAGCGAATACTTCTCCAAAACAGAATTCGAAAGAGAACATCTCAGCCTCCAGGCAGCATCTCTCTGGGAGGCGGTAAATTAAAATAATTGGGACTCGTACTAATCAATATTTCTACATTCGAAGGGCATCATGCTGTATGAAACAAGGCGAGGAAAGATGTAGAGCCGAGATTGTGGATTATTTAAGACTATCAAAGAACGAAAGAGATCACGATTGTTCTTTGATTCGTTCTTCAATAAAAGAGAAATCATCAATGACGCTTATGATGTGTACCCTGTATAATCCACAATACTATATATCTAAACATTTTGTCTCGATACGATGAATGAAGGCCTCTCAAGAATAACATATTCTCCAGTTTACAATACAGTGCTCGGTGCAACGTGCAGTCACGGTTTCTCTCATGAGTTATTTACGGCTTCCATCGAAGAAGAGATAAAAAGTGAATGCAAATACGTTGGTCACCAGTGGGATGGTTTAAACGCTGACGCAAACAGCTTGATCACGGGATTGTGCGAAACAGGGCGATGTCCAGAAATGGGAATCAACGCTGTCAGATATATGTGCTCAGAGGGCACAACTTTTTATGTGCCAACTGGAAATCAAGCACCCTACTGTGGTGAGTACGAATTGAGAGACCACCTTCCCAATCAACAAATGTATGCATTAAAAAGCCCTATGTGTGGGTCCCACACAACGACATAGTTTCAACAGCGATATGTTAGATCTCCAGATAGGCTTTCGTTCGGCTTGTTGGAGAGTTATGGTGAAATCCTGGGGGGTATAGTAAAACGTCCGGTGTGAAGTAACTCTAAGAGAATCAAAATGGGAATTCTGAGGCAGATCCAACACGTAACCTTTTCAATAGCAACCGAGCTTCCAGATTTCATTGGAATCAATATAGTATTTACTCTACGGCTATGAGTTGCTGTTCTTTAATCAAGTAGGACTCAGTGATTTTTGTAGAGTTCATTGGGGTAGTCTCCTAAACAGATGATTTGATTGATGAGAGATATTAAAAGCATTGAAATGAATATAATTAAATGGAACAATACCTAATAGAAAACACGAGTCATTGATTCCCAGAGGAATTCTGAAGCAGAACTGATGAAACAGTGCCAGTTGTAAAGGTTACAGTCACATGACACGGAATAAATGATTTTAGGTATGGTAGCCAGGGTAAATGTTGTACACATAACACTGAGACATGATTAGTTGATAGATACGATGCAAATCGGGGAGATTATCAATTATCGAGTTGTTCTTAATAGCGCTGAAAACCGCGACGTGGTGCATTACTGACAAATGAGTATTGCTCTCCATGCACCTTGATATATTCAGGTTTCGTAGCAAACATGATTGGCGCAATTTTGATATGCACTACATTTCACCATGGAAAATTCACTAGCATACGATTTGCGATAGTACCAACCCATTTTATAGCTTTAATTAACTTCGAAAATTGCTGGGCGACGTTACTTAGAAATCAGCGATGTTTTGCTTGCATGATGGATCATTTAATCTCTTAGGGGATATTATCCGCATAAAGATATCGCCCGTGTTTTTCCATGAATGAATCACTAGTTTGAATCTACTAGCAATAGTTGCAATATACTTCATGGTTATGAGCGACGTTTGAAGTAAGGAGCTGACAGTGAATGATAATAGTCATTCCTCAAATCACTTATCTTTTGTGCAGATACACTTATTTCACTATTATAAATCGTTCCCGATTTGATGATCAGATCAGTGTATATTTACTGAACATCAGTAGGTACTCATTGATAGTGACGAAAAGAATATAACTCTTAGAGTTTTGTTGAAAATTCCGTATTTCAGCGATGGAAATCCCCCCCCCCCCCCCCAAAACGTTTTATTTCCTTCTCGTAAAGTCATTCTGAAATCTTTGGTTTTTGTAGTAATATCGAATTATTTCCCATTAACGCAGTCCCAATCGAACTAGGGTATGCCGTACATCTGAGGCAATCTATTTTTTGTCGAATCAACTATAAACTTGGTCGATACGCCAGGAAAACCTATTAAAATTTTGAAATATTTTGTTTTTGTGCAGATTTCTCCAAGGAAGATAAGAAAGCAATGGGAAGACAATTGGAATGGGATCGGATACATGAGAATAATATCATCCCTTCACGTGCAACCGAAAAAACTTCTGTCTAAAATGTAGAATTTAGCCATCTTCAGTCATTTTTGTTATCTTATAACAGTTCAGCGGTTGTCATGAAAAATGATGTGGAGGAATAAATGAGTGAATAAGCAGGAAATATCGATGTGATACATTAGATTACCCTCCAAACTTCCGCACCTTGAGTAAGAAAGAATTTTGTTGTAGTCCATGGAGATTGTCTCTGACGATCATATGCTTGCAGTATACATTCATACATTTTTTAAAAGTTATCATACTAATCACTCATTCTTTGTCATTATTTCACAGTGATCCTGTGCTTAAGCGAATCATGGAAAGCGCTCTATATTAAGCGACTACATCGGAATTAGGCGTGGAGGTCTTCAGAATCCCTGCTAATAAGCCCCTTGAATCTGAAATAGAGGAATTTCCTTATTGAAATTATGGTATATCACTATTTGGAAATGTGAGAGCTCGCCCACATTGAAATAGGGACTAGGTACGATTTGGGATTGTGATGATCTAGCAGTCAGTTGTTTTCTAAAAGCGACCTTGAGACAGAATTTGCATGAAATACTTTGTATGTACACCGTCTTTCAGGGCGTTTGGAAGTTTTGGGTTAGAGTCCGAAACCTCCATAATAAAGATGTTCGGACTGGATCATGCCAAATTAGTCATCTATACATCTCGAATGGAATGAGTTGACTCGACTCTACCTAGTAGCAGATACCTCAGGTTCCTGTCAATAATCAACTACACTTTCAAGTAGTGTTATACCACAAATTTATTTGTAGATAGTAGCCAAATTTTTTCTAAGTCTTCAATCCAATATTTTGCTAGTGGTATATCATTATTCTAAATGTAGATATGAAATCTACAATTGGAAATTGTGTCAATTCAACCATTTCAGGTTGAGAGTGTGGATATTTAATCGATCTATATACGAAAGATTCTGAAGATTTTCTTAGAATGCAAAATCTGGGCCTATCAGGGAAGTCACCGCAGACGCATTCAGACATCATATAAACCCAAAACTACATAAATTTCGAACTACTGATTTTCTAGTTTGCGAGTGAACATATTCCTTTAATCTCTAAATTCCCGCTGATTTCTATACCTCGAGACAATGGATTTGAAATATTTGCCTAAACATTTTTTGAGGAAACTTCTTTCGTGTTATATAATTTTGTTTCCAGCAAAAACATCAGATTATCTGAATGATGCTTATAATTCATCATCAATTCTTGAGGAGGACAAGTTCATATCATTATTGGAATGGAGTGATTATCAAGTCGACTGAGAATAGTCTCATCTAAGATTAAATGATCAGATTCAATACCGAAATGTGGATAAAGATATCTAACACATTCCGTTCAAGTGCCAGATTGACTCTGCGAATAATGTATTTTTGCATCCCTGAAATCTCCTGTGGAAAACTAATTAGGCTTGTCTGTGGGCGTCATGTACTAGAGTAGCCAGACTCAAACTCGCCTCGTGAGTGGAATATCGTAGAGTGTGTAAAACACTGATTAGAACCCAAAATACTAAACAAAAAGATGAATTTAGGCGGGTGCTAGAAAAACTGGAGATAAAATGAGGGAGTCAAATCTGATATTCCTCACACACATTTCACATTGATTGTGAGTTCAGCATAAAATGCCTCGTATTTTTGCCTCAGCTACATTCAAACAATTAAGTTTCCTGAACTAACAAGGGATAGTATTTCGTGACTACGCATGTGGACGGGTAGTTTTGTACAACGGACAGTTTGTGGCACGTGCGATGCGAGTGTTACAAGTCCTTCGTACATTACAAAACTACCTACCCGCACATAGTTTCGTACAATATATAATAGTACGGAGACCTAAAGATCATGTCCACGTCGGAAATGATATGCCCGGAAATTTTAGAAGTTTATTTGGCTCGAAACAGTCCCTCAAGACTTATTGTCCTATTTTAGACGGATTACCCCATATTATTCAGATGAAAAGCAAGATGATTTGAATTTGAAATTTGCTCTTGCTCGTGATGGTATGTTGTTGTGTGGATGTGACGAGCAATTATCTTTAAATTTAATTGAATTCGACTTTGTAATGCATCTGAGTCCCGTCAAATATGTACAGGATTTCGCAGAGCATTTTTGGAAAGAGAATCACAAATGGAAAAATTCTTCCCCAGGTGAGGATCGAACACACGATCTCTTGCTTACCAAGCGGTTGCGAACCACTGCGTTACCGAGGCGATTCCTAGAATGAGCGGACCCCTGCAATTGCCCCGGTACCTCCAGATTAACGAAACCGACCGGTAACCGGGAGACCGTGAGTTCGATCCTTACCTGGTGAAATATTTTTTCATCTGTGATTCTCTTTCCAAAAAATACTCTGCGAAACTCTGTCTAGGGTTACGGGGGAGTCAACTCCCTTCAAGTGTGACGAGTGTAAGACCGTCTTCATGCCCCTAAGAAGCCCGACGATTGAAGTACATTCGCTATATTTTGGTATCGAAGCGACTAAGCGCCAATTATTCATCGATGATCACACCAATTGCTGATTTATTCTGCAGCGAAGATGATACCTAAGACGTATTCAACCAATTATTGTTGAATATATCGTTGATTAGCGATACACGAGGGTGTTTACAACTCAAACGTATCAGTTCTGGTACCAATGACGAAAAATCACTAAAATGAGATCGATTATAATACTTTATTCTAAAAATTTGGAATGTTGACTTATGCAGAAATATACTCTTTCATAGATTCATGGTTGATCCGTAGTGTCGTTATCATAATTCTTATCGATTCAAAGTCAAAACTGAGGGGGTTACGATTGTAAGGGCATTGGTCGTGGCAGGTATTTTTTATTGTTTGAGTAGAGTATGTCTACCACAATGCATCAGTTGTGAAAATTTTGGAGCTCAAAGATCAAGCCTTTGCTCTCTGTTGAAGAATAAATAAAATTCGGCTTTATAAATCTACGACTAACGTTACAACTCAGATTTGAATTTAAATGTTGCATCGGGTTGAATTTTCGAGCCTAGGTATTTCTTGAGGGTGGAAAGTTTATCAAACATTTATTTCATGATGAACAATTCAAAATTCGAGAACATAGAATCCTATTATGTCAATTATCATTTAAAGCATGAGCTTATTCAGTGATAACATGAATTGGTTGGATACTAGACTCTTAAGACCTGTGAAAACTCGAAAATATCATTAAATTTATACCGATCTCGATACTGATCCTCGTAAGAACAGTACGAATCAAGGATTTATTCATTTTTTCACTGTAATCTTACTTTCAATTCATTGAGTCTACAATGTGCATCTTATATAACTAGCTGGGGAGTGTATTGCCATGCTGATTTAAAAAGTACGTAACTGCACTTTTCGTTGGGAATAAATGTATACCGTTCAATTCATGCCATTGGATACCTGGAGAAATTCTCAATCTATACTCTGAATTTGAAATTGTGGGACCCCACAATTGAAATTATGGTATGCCATTATTTCAGTATGTGGAAACCCGGGCACAATCAAATTGTGCCAGGACACAATTCAATATTGTGCTTTTCGGGCCATAAATTGAAATTGTGGATTTCTACAATTTCAAATTGTGGGTTACTTACCACAATCTCAAATTGTGACTCCGCACGATCCAAGTTTGGATTTCTGTACATAGTTAGTAAATTTGGAGCCACATCCTTTCATTTAGTAGTGATGTACATTGACAAAACGAAACCCTGAGAATCAAGGCTTGTGCGAAGAGAATCTCATGGATCACAATCGTATACAACTTATATCATCCAAAAGTGTTCCAAAGGCACGGGATTCATTTGAGAATCATGCTAATCACTCAAATATTTAATTAGAACAATTTTCGATAAATTCTAAGTAATCTAAAATTGAATTCATATATCTACAAATACGTGCTCGGGAGACGGAGGACTTGTCAAGTCTTTTGCGATTTTCTCAGTTTCAATTCTAAAGCAGTTACGTATTTCTTGAATCGGCACGGCAGCACAGCTGTAAATTTCCATATTTTTTGTAGCGTATGCTATTTCCGTGCACTTTTCTCATTTTCACAAGAGTAACTTCTTTAGAATTATATTTGGCGAATCTGAGCGATGCGATTTATTCGCAGATATACCCAGCCCAGTTGTACCGCTTCACTAACCAGCTCCTGAATTGTGGCCATTGTATAAAGCTCGATTCTAGTTGCATTCAAAATAATAACAATAGTTGAAGAGTACGGATCCACTAAAAATTTCCCTGGACAAAGATAATTAGAACCTTGTCGCCGGGGATTCTTTCTGCGTCAGTTATGAGAATATCAAAAGTGCCTGAAGAATATAGTAAAAGTATATTGCTATTATACATCTTGGTCATTATCAAGTTACGCCAATCATAGCAAACGTACAATATAAAACTCATGGATTCTACACTCTAAAGTTATGGCTGGAATATCCGATGGGAATCAGTAATTCTACTTATCATATATGAAATCAAAGTGGACTGGGCGCCATTCTCGCAACAACAAAGTATTCTAGTTCGAGCAACCCAATATCGTCTCAGAAATGTGCTTGAAGGGCATTTTAAATTGCAAAAAATATTACAAAAATAATTGAAAAAATCCCTAATGATGTTCTCTACCTGTTTCGGTGTCACAACAGACATTATTACGTTCGTCTTCCCCGATTTTCAGATGGGCTAGGTCCACTTTGATCCCGAACAAATCATCTATCAATCACATATCTTCTATTATCTGTATTGCACAAGTAAAGTAACACGTGCCAATAACGCAGTATGTGACAAGAATCGAAAGTAGCAGCACCGAACGAATAGCGACAAAAGTAACCATGAGTGCGCATATGACTTCTCACTATTTAATTGTAAGTGATACATCTAGACCGCGCCTTGCGTAAGATTTTTTGCTCGCAAGTCTTTTTGAAAACTTTGCAGGAGAGAAATTTACCACTGCGCATAATTTTTTTTTTCGTTCGGCTGATTGTCGAGACGTTGACTCATGATTAATTTCATCGTCGATCGATATTTTTATATGTACAACTTGGGTGGAAAAATCCCGTGTAAATTATGAAATTCCTTGAAAATGCAGTCGGAGAATTTGATAAGTTCTCGCCAATTTTTCGACGCTGTTCAAAATCTCTCGTAATCGTATAACTGGACAGAGCAAAGAGTAGAATTATTACAATCAAACTTCTCCACATGCAGCTTCAATCAATCAAACTTTTCTCTCATTCTCGGCAATCGCGCCATGCGATTTCTACCATCCCAATGACGCTGTAAAACAAATTTGGGCGTAGACGCCGAGCAAGTCAAGGTTCGGCAATGATACATGGCAAACACTGATCGATCTATCCCTCGCCTCGCTGAACGAGATCCACTGGTATGAACCTGTGCCTGTCGCGCAGAACCTTGGGCGAAAAGTTGAGCTTGACCGGGTTCTTGCCGTCCTCGCCGACGTTGAGGAAGCTGTTCCAGTCGACGAGGAAGTACAGCCCCGTTTTGGGCCTCGTGGGCACTTCGGGGTCCGGCTCCTCGGTGCTTCCGTTCCCAAAAGACTCCTCGAGCTCGGCTGCACTGGGCCCAGCCTCGCCCGCGCCTCCTGCCGCAGTGCTGTTTTTGAGGAAGGCCTCGGGATCGAAGGTGTCGAAGAAGCTGGGCTTTGCCGTGGAGCTCGCGCCGCTGCTCTCGGTCGTCGAGCTGGTCTGGTTCAGGAAGGCGAAGGGGTCGAAGGTGTCGAAGAAGTTGGGCTTGGCCGTGGACTTTTCTTGCGCGTCCGAGGAGGACGACGACTGGTCGCTGGAAGGCTTGGCCTTTGCCTTGGTGGTCTCGCCGCTGGCATCTGCAACGGTTCGTTCGGATTCAGAAAGTCTTTTTCGGGGAAGGTGACGATAGAGACGAGTGATTTTGTGGCTCGCGCCGAGAGCCGGACCTCGGGCGGAAGTATGTGGGCCAGTGGTACAAGCCGAGGCGGGGGCCCACTGGCCGCGCGGCTCTTGTTAGTCGCGGAGACATGCGCAAGCTTATGTGTGTATTCATAGCGAGCTGATGGCACTCATTACCATCACCGTATAATCATTCTCGTGTTTGTTATGAGGAGCTATATTATTAGACGGGAGAGCCAAACAGGATGATGAACTTAGCAGAGGCGTCCTTTTCAAATGAGCCACCGAGTTCAACTCTGGCAATTCAGGTTGGATCGTCGAATCTAAGTATGTTATGGAATCCCGAAGTTCCTTGAGAACTTCAAAATAAATAATAATAAATTGGTTGAAGAATCAATAAAAGTCAGAGTGAACACTATCGTGCCTTTTTATTTGCCAATTAACTCCGCGATATTGATTGAGTTGCGGAAAATTTAATCAGGTTGAGCACTCTAGCAGATCTCATTTAAAACGTGAGTTATAGATTGTGATTCAACATCGCTAGTCCGACGGATGGCCTGAGGAATGCGTGACAATCAAGACTCTTAACGAAGCTAAAATGAGTTTCACGGAGCACGAAAATCCCTGAACACATGGAAGATTCTGTAGTATACTCTCACGAATTTACTTGAACCCTGAATTTATCCCATGCACCAAACATGAAATCTCTCAAAAGATCTGTACAGTGCCATCCAAAATTCATGGATCACGCATGGTTGCAAAGAAATAGCGATATCTTCAAAAATCATGATAGTTACGTTGAAAATTTAGAACCGGTTCTGGAGATCACAAAAAAAGATTTAAAATCACGTAGTGCAAAAATTTCTTCTTTGCTCTTTTCATGTTTATAAACTACTTTGTAAGATCCAAATTTTCTTGCTCCAATTGGACAGCTTCAGTTGTGCAGGTACCAAAGCGTCGCCATATTCAAAGGGCATCTCGCAAAAATTTCAAAGATTTGAATTTTTTCTGAGTTGAAATTCTTTCTGTAATGATCTAGAGCCGAGTTATGACTTCTGAAAGATAGAACTAGAACTATTTATTAAAAGCTTGGAATTCACTTTGAATGCGAATGAATCATTCTGTAAAATTGTGAAAAGTACGACCAAGTTACAAACTTGCTGCGATGGTACCTCCTGGTGGGTTTGATAGCTTCGGAATTCTATAAATACATCCTCGTTCACGTAATAAAATCTCAAATTTTAATCAGTGCTGCTGATTTTACTCCAGATGAATGTGAGAAATATGTTAAAAGAATCCCAACTCCACTTTATGGACTGATTCGAGGAAAATTCGCCTCCCTGGCGCCTCTTTTGTAGCAATAAAAAAAGGCCTTCATAGTGAGCATGCTAAATCATTTAACCATTCATTTTTCATTTTAGCAACAGCGATGAAGGAGTTATGAAATTTTTGCACCCTCGAAATTTTGTATAGATTACCGAGGCAGCTTTTAAACGCGGCTACCATACCAGATTGAGATTCTATAGAAAAAAATTGGGATCTAGCCATTTTGATCTTAATCTTCGATGTTATTGACTAAGATTTGCCTTCAAAATTGATGTCACATCAAAATTTATATACCGTTATGAAACGATCGTTGATACATTTCTAAACCAACAACTAAATGCACGAGAAGTCCGCAAAGCCTCTTCCATATGTTTTTAATATAGCATGGGTGTTGAAAAAGTGAACAACTACTCAATCCACTCAATTCAGTATAAATTTTCGAAGAGACGTTGTAGTACAGATACCATAGAGTGGATTAAGAAGTTGTTCGCTTTTTCAACACCCATGCTATATTAAAAACGTACGGAATATACGCATTCGTTGATAATATTTTCTTGATATCCAGGATAATCCACTCGCGTTCAAAGTAACTATGAAGTTTTCAAATGTATAGAGATCAGGGGTTTTTGTGTGGGCCTGCGTGATAATCTATGAATTTTGGAAGGTAGTGTAAAACTAATTACGCCGTATAGTCAAGTATAATTCTGATGAAAAAATCGCATTCATCGCACAAAAGCATCAGTCACTCGTTCAGGCGAAGGGAGAGTTGACAGAGAAATCGAAAGGAATCGAATCTTGATCCTCATTATTATTGAATAATGATAGTTCGACGAGACAGTATAGCGCTTGCAAAATTTCACTTTGTCCAACTTTTCTACGTCTTGACTCTGCATGTGTACGACAGAAAGTGATACCGCCAGTGCCATTATAGATGAAAATTATCTCTCATTCAAATGAATTGATCATCGTCGTATTAAATCAACAGGATCGGATGAAGCATTGACTGGCTTGTCCACATCCCAAACCAACGTTACACGTTCTTCAAGGCCACGCTTCACTCTAATCGTAAGCAAAATTTCCTGAAATATGTTCGGTAAAAACATTGCTTTCCCATGTACCACGTCTCATAATCTTATTTTTCACGAGTTTGAAAGTCTCTAGCGAGAGACGAGTACGTGCTCATACATTCAGCGGAATTACAATTGGACGTATCGAGTCCGATCGACTCAGACCGTGCAAGAGATGAACGTCCAAAAATGCGCGATCACGGCAGGCATACGTGAGATAATCCAACGAGCGAGCGATTAAGCGAGAGTTTTTCCTGACGCTCGACTGGGCTCGAGTATGCGCGCGTGCCACTGTCGATTTCCATTGCCATGACGCTCGCGGTAATACCCATACGTATAGCCGTAACTCAACGAGCTGCCGCTTATGTATGTACAGGTAAGCTTCCACACATGCGAATACCCGCATGCCCATTCATGAACCAATCACGCGAGCCTGGCTGGTGCAACGACACTTTCTGAGGATACTATGCGCGCACGTATAAAGGAATTAGCGCGACGACTTCGCGATGTGCACGGGTTTGAAGGCAAAGGGTGAAAGTTTCGCGATAGGCATTGTTTATAATCCTCGTGGACGGAAGAAGCCGTATCGGGTGCTTCTGATTTCACTCTCGCCGTCATTCGGTTATCCCCTCGCTCGCAAATTTTGTTCGTGATCAGCTTGATTTATACGGTGCAAACCAAGTGGTCGTTGATATATATACGTGATCCTTGTTCGAGGTCCTTGGTATTCAAAAACATGATTTTCAGTATTCGGCATGGAAATTGCATACACACAGAATGCATTATGTGACGTCTTCGATAAAGGTGTGATTGATAAAAGCAATGCGTTGAGAAAAACCAGCTACTTATCTACCCCATGGAGGCCCAACACTCTCCTGGAATTTTGATGTTACTTTAATTTTTGAAATTTGCCATTATGCAAAATCTCAGCGATTTCTATTGTTAGGAACAATAAAGCCCGAACTACCTCGAGATCCAATTCTACCAACTCTTTAAAATTCTTACAATAAGCTTTAGATTATCATCTTAAAATACTGGAAACACTAGGGTTGGCCTGAACTGTTAGTCAAAATTCATGCACTTAGTTCATTATATTGTATGAATTAATTTCTATAGACTAAAAAGGCATCAACTTACTGATGAAGAGATGAAGAAGTAGGAGATATGCATGCTACTTCGACAACGCTATAATGGTACGCCTATCTCTCTGGAGTCGGTGAAATCGAGATGGAGTACATCGGATTAGTATAGATAGTCAGGAACATTGAGTTATCACAGAAAATTCGTTAGTTACATTCAAACACCATCAGTTTGTCCTAAACTCCTTGTAACTATAGTTAGCATGCTTTTCATCCTGTGGAGTCCTCTAATAACTCGTTGAATCAAAATCTCTGAAGTTCCCGCTATAAAAACCATAAATCGTTTAATACCAGTCAAAGCCGTGGTTGGATTGGTCAACTCGTCTTGCTCCAGATCAGTCAATGATGCTTCCGTCGTCGTCGTCGAGGTCGGTTTTGTCGTAGTCGTTGTTGTTCTCTCTGGTTGCCTCTTCACTTCATTCTTCAAGTTGTCTCGATAATTGTTGAGAATTTCTTCAAGTTTGACTGGATCTGGCCCACTGCCAAGAGTTTTGGTGCTTTCCAGAAGTTCATGAGCCACTTTCTGGACATCCTGCACGTCCGCTTTACCTTGCTGCACCATCCTGACGGTATTGAGTAACGTCTTGATCTTTTCTGTTTGTTCTCTGTCGGCTCCTGCATTTTCGGGCTTGAAAACATGCTCTGTGGTCTGCGTTGCCGGCCCAATATTTTTAGGCTTCTCTGTGAAAACTTGAAAAAGTGATCCCTCTTTGGGCGTTCTCTGGATTAAGCCTACATTTTCCAAGACTTTCTTCATGTTCCCAGGCACGGCGTCCAGTAATGTAGGAGGTTGCTTTTTGTTCGGTCGGGATTGTACTGCCTTTTGACTCCGACTATCCCCTACGCCTAGACCGAACCTTGCTAAGAAGTCACGAAAGTCTCTGTCCTTTACCTGAGATGTCGGTAAAGGCTTGAAACGAGTGTAAGAGTTTCCGTCTGCAGGTCTTCTGGTTGGTTTTGATGTTGTTAATCTTTTTGCTGTAGTCGTCTCATAAACAGTATTCTTTTGACCACTGTTCTGCAAACCAAACTGTTGAAAGAGTAACTGTATCTCTGGCGAGAGATTTTTGACACCTTGCTTGATTTCTGTAGGAGGAATCGCGAAAGAATTGTTCTTTCTGAGATTCTTTGTATCTGAGTCCGAGTGTTTTAATCCAGTATTTGAATCAGAGCTAACAGATTGAACTGTCGAAAGTACATCAACGTTGTCTGGACTCAACTGATTAGTTACTAATTCAGTTGGTTTCATGGGTTGCAGACCAATGGATTTTAGTAACTGTTTCACTTCTGCTCTCATGGGTGTTGGTGTAACAAGTGTGGAAGTAGCTTTCAAGTGTGACTCTGGATTCTGTGGACTTGATTCTATTTCTGGAGTTACGAAAATTGGCGATGGTTTTGTGCTCGTAGTCGTCGTCGTGGTCAAGGTTGACGTTTTTGCAGAGGAATTTAATATTGTTGATCCATAACTCATAGTTTGGTCTAAGGTTGCTTGAATCGTGGGTAGAAAAGAATTCTTTGTAGGAGCCACTTGTTCATTGTTCGAAGAATACGGTTCCGATCTTGAGGTGGTTGATCTTACTATCTGCGGTGCACGGTAATCCCATTGATCTGACAACATCACATCCTCATCGAAGTTGTTTGACGAGGTCGTTGTTTCTATTTTGGATTCCGTCGCCAATTCTTCATTCGTCTTAGTTGTAGTTTCTACCTTTGGTGTCGTTTTATCGATTATCTCAAGTTTTGGTGGCGTTGTTGTACTTGTCCTATAACGCGAGAAACTGCCTTTATACACAGGCCGTTTAGTTGCAGCAGAATTATGAGAAGCTTCAGCTTTGAGATCAGGAAGCTGCAGATTCACCCGGAAGCGGTCGGGTTCAGATTTTGTCCCTCTGTTATGAAAAATTTTGGAAGTTTTAATCGCAGCTGCTGTTGTAGATGGTGACACGGATACGGCTGGTGTAGTCGCAGTAGTGGTAGTTGGTGCAGATGTTGTTCGTATAGTTGTATCTGGCATAATTGTAGCTGGTTCAGTTGATGGCACTATACTGATGGCTGATAAATCTGGTGATGAGATCTCTTTTGAAGCTGAAGTCACCTCACCAGAGCTCAAAAACCTCATGTGAGCTTTCACTACTTGATGCTTATTTTCAATAGCGTTCTCAGATTGTTGGAAATTTGGGATATTGTACGAGGTTTGCACAAAAGAGTCCTTCTTGGCAGATGATTCTTCATCAACCAGTTTTACAATAGGAGGTTTGGTGTAAAGTTCTGCAAGGCTTTCCCCAGTTTGTTGAGGCTTATGGGGTAGCACAACCATGAGAGCTCGTTGATAATTCTCCCTCGTTTTCTCGATGGCTTTCTGAGCCTTCTCTTCTATAGACATCATATCATTTGATGTGATATTGTATAGGATATCAACGATATCATTGCGTGATAGTTTTGGCAAATTAGGATTCTCTTGAACCAGTTTCTCCACTTCTTCAATTGTGCGATTGATTGAATCTTCTATTTCAAATCGTGACGGAATCACTCCCTCGATGTCCAAAGGAGTGCTCAGCCCCACAAAGGCCAGCACGCCCATGAAGACGAGCTTAAAACAAACAAGTAAATTGAAGATAGTTACTAATAATCTATATCACACAGGAATTGGAGTAAATCAACCATCTTGCTTGTCTGATGGATAAGAGTAATTTAAAGTATTTGTCTAGTTGAAAATCAAAATAAAATGGGAATTGGATCAGCTGTCACTTTGAAATTAATGCTATAATTGTAAATGAAGGGATACATACCTGTGTAAAAGTGATCGGTACATGGTCATGTACCGCAATTGGCGGTACACGCTCATACATGATCATGCGTTGTCATGCATCAATAATCGCCGCTAGCATGCCATGCGCTCGCTCTAATCGGTATTTTGGATGAGAGGAGAAGATAGCGTGATGATCCCACCCTCATGAATAAATATTCCAAGCTCTGATCATTACCCGGAATATCGTTCTGGAACTCCATCATGCATACTCATACATGATCATGCATGATCCTCCTCCACTCCACGGGCATATACTTGTCTCTCATAAGATTCTCTGATGGCTTCCATGAATCAAAAAATGATCATCCCAACACCAGACAATTTGCATAAATAATTTTACAAAGAAATCAAGGGACGACAGAGTGATTTCTAGTTTCACAAGTAGAGTCCTAAACAGCACTCTATTTCTGACTCCTTCAAACAGAGCCTTTTTCGGTTCTTCCACTTCTACTATGATTTTGACGTTTATGCATCCAAAATATAGTATGTAATGGTAAGCAAGGCTGTTTCTAGTTTAAAGCGTATTTTTGGCAAATTTCATTATTCGAATTATAAAATCAATTCTCCCAGCTCTTTTAAAATTGGGGATCGATCGGATCAGTCGACAGTTATGAGTGAAATACGAACTCGCTATGTCGTCTCGTGATTTCTTTACAAAATTATTTATACAAGTAGCCTGGTGTTTTGATTCATGGAAACTATCAGAGAACTTGACGAGAGACCAAAAATGTCAGGAGAAAAATATTTGGAACTGAAACAGGCGTCCTCAAAATCATCGCTGATCACGCGAAAATGCTATTCGTCCCTACGTCGGGGCCCTCTGGCGAGTGGAGGAGGATCATGTATGAGTATACATGATGGAGTTCCAGAGCGATATTCCGGGAAATGATCAGAGCTCGGAATATTGATTCATGAGGTTGGGATCATCACACTATCTTCCCCTCTCATCTGAAATACTGATTTGGGCGACCGCATGGCATGCTAGCGGCGATTTATTAATGCATGGCGACGCATGATCATGTATGAGCGTGTACCGCGAACTATGTATCGATCACTTTTACACGGGTTGGTGAAATCAGTGCGATATATCGGTATATTATGATGAGACATTGGTGTTCTCAAAGCTAGAGTGGGATGCCACGGGGGAAATTTCAAGCAATATTTTCAACGGCCCGGATCCAGATTCAAATGAGGATTTGTATAATCAAATCATGAGTCTTGGATATAAGACTCAGAAATACACAAATTCTTCTTATTTTGTGAATAGATAAGACTCGTGAGCATTTGTTGTAAAATTGAACAAGTACCAAATCACGCGCATCTTCAGATAAAGATTGATGAAAAAAATTGCCTCAGAAAGTTTGTAAGGTTAAAAGATGATAAGCAGGTAGGATGTGAGGAGTTGCTTGGCCTACATCTTGGCTCAGCAAAAAAATTGTGAATGTAACTGAGCGACAAATAGCACACAGATGGAGTGAAGATATACCAGGCAAAAGCTGTGGCAAAAAAACTCGCTTGGATTGCCTCATAGAGCTATATTGCACGCAAGAATGAGTTTTTGTACATCAATGTATGAGTATTGAATATTCATAATGGCACGAAAAAACATCTCGATGGTCTTTCGGTATGTCAAAATCATCAAGTTTCTCTGATTACCTCACAGAAGATACCGACAGAAGTAGCAATAAGGTATTCATGAACGTATCAGAAAATGTGACGAAACTACAAGCTCATTCCAAGTTTTGAAAATCACCCTCATATCCACTAAGATCTATAATTTTTCTTGCAGTCGAAAGGATCCTGAAAGAGCTTGTTCGGCTTATACTGTAGAAAACATTCTTTACTCAATCCAAACTAATTACTTGGCCTAATTTGAAGAAGTTCTCTTTCCCTATTATAATATACTTTATCTCTATTTCAGAACCTTCGCTGCATCTGAGAATTGTGTGTACTCTGTGATCTAACGGATCCCTATTATGATCCCCTGAAGATGATTTGCAGCCCGAATGCAATTTAGCCAAGTGAGATTTTATTTCTCCTCTTTTCCGCGCTCTGAGTCCCAACCACAGCACCACTCAGATCCTTGACCACATCGAGTAATGTAGACAGCCTGATTGACCAACGAGACGACACTAATAGTTGAGACGATTGAGGCCCATTACGCGATTCCCCATCAAGATTCTAGGCGGAATAATTCTTCCTAAAAAAAGTCACTTTCCTGGAATTATCAAGTTTGAGCCAATGTGTAAGAGAACTTGGCGTTTTTTGCTTTATTTTCGTCAGCTGTGTCTGTTTTCCGCATAACTCAACTCGCTCTTCTTTTATCTATTTATATCTTGGCGGATAAAACAAAATACACGTTAGGGAAATATACTACTCAAAAAATAGTCTAAGTCAAACGTAATAGTGTAAGAGAAAGTTATGAGTTCCTTCAATCCACGTAATATATTTCCGGTTATTTGTGCGGAAGGAAAAATGGAAGCACGTGCTACCATCGACTTAATATGCTGTAAAATCGTGCGGATGATTTGCGCTGCTTCGAATCGAATTAGAATATCATCACATCTTTTTTCTCAATTTTTGGGAATAGAATCTTTGAATGACAGTCGCAATCCATTATAATTATATAGCATTGTCAAATAACGCATGTAGCGCACGTAGAGTTACACAGTTCTATGATGATGAGATTTTAAAAATAGATCTAGGAACTAACTTTGGTTTGATGATGATTGGTAAGCAAATTACAATGTTTCCAAAACCTTTGTTTCACATTCAATTGAATTATCATTTATTCCGTCTATGAGTCACTTTCTCATTCATAAGAGGGAACTCAATAATACGCCTCGAAAACAAAACCAGAATCGTATAGAGTAACCTATAATTTTTTCATCGCGGCGTACATTATTTTCCTAGAGCCCAGGCCTCGCGTTAGGCCTGCACCAAATCTTGAATGGAGGTGAAAAATTGTTGGGCAGACATTGGCTTACGCATTGCATTTAATTATGTTGAGAATGAAAGTTACCTTCTAAATAACAAGAGTCAAAGTTGTGCAGAGGTTGTACAACAAGATAACGATCGTAACGAGAGTGATTTGCTAGAGCGCGATTGCAATGGTCTTTGAATCCAAGTCGCATATTTTAGATCGTATAATCTTTGTTCGTGGAGTTTGTAAGGAATCCATAGAGTGACAATCTTGAAATCTTCCTTGAATTTTTGAATGCTATTGTCGCATTATGTCTTTAGAAGCTCAGTGCATGCACAATTTGTTCATACGGGGGTGAAAATTTTCGAGGAAACTCCATCCATGAATTAGTTTTTCCTCAAATTTTCCTCGTTCTTACAAAGCTATCCCAGACAACTACTTTGATGAGTCATTTTGCCGAAACTTTCACGAACTAGAGCTGTCTCAATAAAATCTTTGAGACTTAACTTTTCACGCGTGAGGTGCTTGACTGTCATTCACAAATATCGATGCTCTCGCTGTCAATTCCCTGCACGCAACACACGAGTTGGAATTTCGCAAGAACTCGATAGCTTTCGGTCTCTCCAAGAATGAAAGTCTGACTGGACAGTCTTGGCGCACCGAACAAGATTTCGACTCTGCAACACGTTGGAATTCATAACGCAGCGCATCTCGGTCCACGTGAGAGTTTCTTCCAATTATTCAGATTTTGTCCGCTCTCAAAGGAGTCACGGCCACCTGCGATGCGATATACAATTAATCAATCCAAGTCACTCTCGAGTCCTGCCCCATCCTCACGAAAAGTCCCTACACCGTGATCACAAAAATCCGCGATCACCAGTATCGAAATTTCGAGAAAGCATAGACGACTGTTTGGAAACCTGATGGATGGGATAGGTGCGTGCGCGAGACGATGTATCGGCGACAACATCCGGCATGGCGTGACTGCACTCACCATCGCGAGCAGCGGTCTCCGCGCGGCAGCTATCCACGAGCGACTGTCGCTCGGCCAAAGCAGCGACTCCACTCTGTACTCGGGCCTACTTTCCAATCTCTCTTTCTTTCTCTCGCCTCCTATCACCTGTTGAAGGCTCTGCGAGCCGGTATCGGACGGCACCTCCTGCGATGCTGACCAAGCCCGATGAGCCGCCGTCAGGTGTCACTTTCAGGCGAGAAGATGCTCTCGGGTGGTGGACCGTCGTCGCTGGACTCGCTGCTCGGGTGTGTGGCTGAGGCGGGGTGAATTTCATTTCATGTTCGAACTCTAGCTCTGTACTTGGGGAGGTGAGTGAGATCTTACAATAGACTGTATTATTAGTCGAAAAAAAATGACTCCGAAGAGAAAGATCTCTGGGTCAGGCACAAATTTTCATGATTCTCTGGCACTGAGCACAAGCTAAAATTCAGACTGATCGAAAGAAATACCGTGCACATTCTAATGGCTAATTGGTGGCTGAGAATTCTGATAAATTGTTGGCTGCATGATCGATTTGTCTTTACATCTCAATGAGCTTCGAACTTTCAGAACTGAGACTCTAAACTGAAATCCAGTATCTTGCAATACGATTTTACGAGCTTTAGCTACTCTATACAGAAAGACTCCATAAAAATTGAAAATTACTAGTTTGGCTCGTTGTAGATACAGGCAAACCCCGGTATTCGCGAACCCCGCTTATTCGCGGTTGGCCAATTGTGGACACGACCCGGTATTCGCGGGATCTAGCCTCGCTTATTCGCGG
>JAPYYZ010000276.1:0-30817 GCA_030522705.1 Eretmocerus eremicus | reverse complement strand
TATATATCTATAGCTAAGATATAAATTCGATGTAAGCAATCCCACGTGGTGCGGTGCGATCGGCTCATCCGGGAGTACTAAAGTTGCACTTGATACGAGACTTGATAACAAATAGGAGCCTATGCTCGATTCTCTCCCGATTCAAATTGCTTCGCTGGCACCATGTGCGGTTTGTGGGCTCTCTTTGGACTTGACACCAACTCCCTGGCTTGTGTCTGTGATAATTTTGCCAAAATATCACATCGTGGACCGGACGCTTTCAAACTCGAGTATGACTGCCGTATCAAGGTAGGTACTCCTCCTATCAATTCAGGATAGAATTTACCTTGTACTTATCTTTGGTCAACAATCGACATATGCTTGTAGAATGCATACCTGGGATTCCACAGATTGTCTATTGTCGACAGTCTATGCGGCATGCAGCCCATAAGGGTTTACAAGTATCCTCTGTTATTTCTGCTGTGCAATGGAGAGATCTATAATTATTCAAGAGTGAGTATTACATGGAAAAGTGACATCTCAATCAAACATGCATGTACAATTCTGCATATTTTGCCTGGTCTCAAAGCCACATTCTTTGACTTTCAGCTGAAGAATGAGTTTGGTTTTGAATACTCAACAAAATGTGATGTCGAGGTATTAATGCATCTCTATGCTACCAAAGGCTCTAGCAGCGTTTGTAAACTCTTGGATGGAGTTTTTGCATTCTGCCTCATAGATATAGAGAAGAGGAAAATCTTGGTTGGCAGAGATCCTTATGGAGTCAGACCACTTTTCAGACTTTTCACCTCAAGCGGACAGCTGGCAGTGTCCTCAGAATGTAAAGTGAGTTGACAGCCTTCTTGGATGATGATTCTATCCATTTGATTTTCATTGTCAGGATTTTAGAGAAAAATTTTCAATTCCAGGCACTCACTGGCATTGCTGAATTATTAACAGGAGATCATCGTGTTGAACCTTTTCCACCTGGCACATTTGAAGAATATGATATTCTTGAGGATGGGTTGGTCAAATTTATCAAGAAAGAGAAATATCATGACCCTGGTGTAAGACCAATCTTTAAACCTCTGGTGCCATGGAATGGTAATCCACAATATTTTTGAGTTTAATATTGAGTATAAGAAATACCGAAATAACAAGTAATCTTGCAGCCCTTGGCACAAATAATGTACACGAGAACATCAGAACACTGTTCTCAGCTGCAGTAGAAAAACGTTTGATGGCTGATAGGAGAATAGGCTGTCTACTATCAGGAGGACTAGACTCTAGTCTGGTTGCAGCTTTACTTGTTAAATATGCAAAACAACAAAACTTTCCCTACAAAATCCAAAGTTTTTCAATTGGAATGGAAGGCAGTCCTGATATTTCTGCTGCCAGACAGGTGATAAAGCTTTAAGTAATCAAAGTGATTCAATGCATACATTATCAACAGAACATACACTTATTATTAAAAAATCTGAAGGTTGCTGATTATATTGGTACTGAGCACCATGAAGTCATCATTACACAACAGGATATCACAGAAGTTCTGGAGAAAGTAGTTTATCAACTTGAGACATTTGATATTACAACTGTTCGTGCATCAATTGGGTAACTACATCTAAAAACTTTAATGTTATTTGTGAAAATTGTTTCAATTTGACTTAGTCCTTCACAATATCTTTCCAAGAATGTACCTGATATCAAGATACATTAAGCAAAACACAGAAACAACAGTGATATTCAGTGGAGAAGGGGCTGATGAGTTAGCCCAAGGATATATCTATTTTAGAGATGCACCAAGTGCATATGATGGTCACAATGAATCCATCAGACTACTAAAAGATATTTATCTGTATGATGGTCTGCGCGCTGACAGGACAACAAGTGCTTTCAGTTTAGAGCTCCGAGTGCCATTTTTAGATCTTCAGTTCACGCATTATTACCTCTCTCTTGATCCAGCCCTCAGACAGCCAAACAGTGAGCTATAAATTTGCATATTATGACCTATAATGACTCTGATTGAATCAGAAAATTTTCAGATGGAGTTGAAAAACACTTGCTGCGATCCGCGTTCGATGGAACTGGTTTATTGCCATCTAATATTCTGTGGAGAAGCAAAGAAGCTTTTAGTGATGGTGTCACATCTGTGAAAAAATCGCTCTTCCAAATCATAGATGAAATCGTCAAAGACAAAGTTTCAAAGAGGGACTTGGAAGATGCTTTTGAAAAGTTTCCGCACTGTTCACCAAAAACAAAAGAAGCATACTATTACAGGTAACTTTCCAAAACATACGAGGTGTGAAAAGAATACAAGGTATCGAAGCGGATTCTCGATGAGCCGTTTGAAAGAAGCTCCGAAAACTTTTCGATTTAAATTTGAACAAAAGATCGTTGATGCTATGACATTTTCAGCATTGATATTACTCGATTCTGAGATAAAAAAGCTGGTTTTCGCATTCCGGACGACCATTTCAGACACAAGTAATGGGCGAGGGCTCGAATTACCCATGTGAGCGGTAGTTACACCGTCCGCATAAAAATTACATTTTGCTCACCAACAAGAAAAATAAAATTGAAAAAATTCCACTAAACTACGCGTCTTTCTGCTCAGACAATCAAAATAAAATAATTGTCATGCCTTGGGTCAAATCAGTTGACAAGTATTGACATTAGATCTAAACACTATAGTGAGAGCTATTTTCTAAAAGGTTCCTTGATGCTAAAAAAATTAATTTGTATGGAAATTTTCTAGGAAAATTTTTGAGTCGCACTATCAAGGATGTGCTGAAAACCTCATACCCTATTACTGGATGCCTCAATGGGTGAAGGGTATCACGGATCCTTCTGCGCGTTTCATATCTCATTACGAGAAGGAAGATTAATGTCATGAATATGATGCTATTCTTATGAATAAAGATTCATCTCGAAGAATCTCTTGAGATACCCCTTTTACGACGGAAAATTTATTCAATTAAAAAAAAAGTTCGTGTACCCCTGGTGGGACTCGAACCCACAATCCCCGGTTTAGGAGACCGATGCCTTATCCATTAGGCCACAGGGGCTGTGGCTCATCCATACGAATACCGTACTCTAGAGTCTGTTCAACCTCGCACTCACCTACAGCAAACACGTTCGATGTAACAATAGTCCCGAAAGGCCGTTTCAAGAATGCAAAATGCTTGGATTGACCTTTGATAATTAGGAATCGGAACGATCAAATTCTCAAGATTGAAACGTGTGAGCAAAAACGTCATCTCTGTGTCCTAACGGGCCTGTCGAATCCCATCGAAAAATGGGTTTCGAAATCGTTTGGAAATCGAATCATCTTTATCGTCAATTTTTGTATGATTTGGAATTGACAATTGCAGGCAAAGGGATTTGGCAGTTTTATTTGCCGAACAGTAGTCTTCACGAAAGCTATTGTAACTGAAAGTTACTGTTGCTGCACGACATCGCGGTGACGACAAAATATGAGCTCTCACGCTTTTCTCACCAATCTTTCAATGGTTCTTGATCAATCAAATGTTCGTCCTTGGCTATTGATACATCATCTTCTATTTCATAAATTTGAGTTTACGTTGTAGAGTCCAAGCGAAGAGGAATTTTTGAACATTTTTTCGATATATGATTCGCGCACTCTGAATCCTATTGCGGTAGTAATTATCAGGTAAATTCTGACGAGCATTTTACGGTCTTCTCGAGCGTTCATGTAATAATAACTATATTCTGCTGCGAGCTGAGAAATGGGTGCTTTGGAATTAGCCTATAATGAAGAAAAAAATAACATTTTACTATTATTTGCAAAACAATTAACCAGGAGCTCAGAATAGTTATACATTTTCGATACAAGGACTTGAGAACTTTTTTCCGCATCCGAATGACGGGTTTCCGGCCCCGCCCGAGCCGCAGGCGAGGGTCGGAATCATCACGAGGGCGCAAAAATAGTATTTTATATACGTACAGATGCGATTATGGGGGATTTTACCAGGAGGGACGGCTACAAGGCCCTCGTGCCGAAAGTGACCATGCAAGCTATAGGTATGCGTGTTACGACTTTTCCATCTCAGGGCGCGGAAACAACGATTCTCCCGATCCGGAGCGGGCGGAAAGTTGGTGTTCCCGCGCACTAGACGGAAAATAGGTTTTACGCCCGTGTTTCGAACTATATTTTTTGACAATCTGCGAGTGAAAGTTGCCAAACTGTGTGCAAAGTCAACTCTCACGCACAGAATGTCAAAAAATATGTATTATACCTCACCGCTTCGAATTAATCACTTGGGCAAAAATTAAAAGCTCTTATTGAGTCCCACCACGACAGGCATATTCGCTCGGTACGAGAAAGTCTTGAATTTTGAGTGATTTTTGTCGCTCAGAGCAGAAAATGGACTATAACAAAGGGGAGGCGACAAGGCTCAAGGCTCGAGTCCCTTATCTTTGCCAAAATTTTCTTACAGTCTTCTATCATTTGGTAAATTCAAAATCTTGTACGTGTGGTGAGCGAACCTCCCGATCTAACAACTCGATCACCACTGTATGCCACTCGCCTTACCTAGAAACGACCACGCAAAACACACCTCTCTCTCCAGGCCACAAAGTGCTGAGGAACGTGGTTGCAGGCATAAGACTTCTGAATCTCCGACGCCTATACATAAACATACATACATTCATATATTATTTCTCCTACGGGTCTCCTATCCCGAGTTTAGCCAACAACTTTAGTATTGGAAAAATACCGAAGTTTTAGGCTGTGTCTGTGGACAGGGGACTCATTTGCCAGAGATGATGAAGATTTTCCAAGATCTAGATGATTCAAGGCTGCAATAAAATTTTAGGGAAGAAGCATGACCAGGGCCGAGTGACCTCAGCTCGTTGATTCTGCAGTCAACGTTGAGCTGCGAACGTATTTGGATGGGTGCCTTATGTGATGGGCCGGGAGAACGTATATCAAAATTTCCCTCTGGATCCAGCTCTTTCCATTTTCATATTCTTTTGAGCATGGCAACCTCGAATAAAATAGACTCAAGTTTGCATAACGTGGCTACCACGGTATACATCAAACTCCATACCGTAAACCGAGGCTATACTTTGGTCACCGGGGTTACTTTGGCCTACTGGGTTAGTTCAATAACTTTATTAGGTTTATCTTGGTATGTCTTGCAGGGGCTTATTTTGAATGCAAAGCGTGTATAGACCTTCAAAATGAGCCGACACATGATACCCTACGATGAACTTAACTAATATTAAGCCTTAAGAGGAAGTAAAAGCTCTACCTTGCCGACATTGGTTGTATATTGATTTAAAGTAAAATAAAACAATATTTCGAAAAAAAGATATAATACAAACTGCGTATTAGCAGAATACACCACTGTGTAAAATTCTGGAAGGATGCGTGGGAAGCTCTTGGAATAAAATCGACTCTGGTTTGATTATAATATATTCGCACTAGAGTTGGGATTACTCAAAGAGCTTACCGCGGATCGCTCCGAAATTTGATACAGTGGTGCATTCTATTATTACGCAGTTTGGATTGGAGCTACTTTCTCGAAACATTACTTTGTTTTATTTTAAGAGTGGACCAGAGTGGTTTGGGAGGAGCCAAAGCAGCTACGGATCACGGTACTTTGCGTAAAATATAGGTTTAGTCCACATAAGTGGATTCATGGCCTCAAGTTACGTACAGTAATAACAAAATATGCTGCCTCCGATCCCAATCAAATACGATCATAGCTTGAAAATTTTTGGCCCTAAGAAATCATTGTTTCGTCGGAATCGTTCAGGTCCAAAATCCTCCACCATCAATTTTGGCCCTGCAGGTAATCATCTCAGACCATCGTATAAAATCCATTTTATCATCAATATAAATATCTATACAAGGTTCTACAATCAGAATAGGGGGAAAAATTTCCTCACTGAAGCCCAATTTTGCACCACTGAGCAACAAGGGCTCACTACGCTTTGATTGAAGGTCGAAAGTGACAATATAATTCCAGCTACAATGAAGAAATCACATACCTACATTACGTTTCCTTCGGCGTCATTGATCAAATCTGTGTTCCAAACTAGAAAGTTGAGAAAGTATCACGAGACACTGATCAGGAACTTGCGACAGATTCGATCCGTAGATCACGCCCACCTCGAAGAACCCAAAACCTTGGGAGCGTGCAAATCTCGAACTGTCGATGCTTCAGCCGACATGGTGCGCGAATCGTGCAACAAGTGGTTCCGAAGTGCGTAATTCAAAATTTCGCGCTACACTCGCAGCGGCAACAGCGCGCCGCCATGACACTTGCAACGGTCGTTTTCGCGGCAAAAGTGCCGGCAACGCCGCACTAATCGCGCGCTTTTTCGTTCTCGAGCCACCCCCGATGCAGGCCGCTGCTCCGCTCCGCTCGCTGCAGCGCACAATCCTGCCACTGCGTCCGCCGAAAACAGCGATAAAAGTGCATCTTGGCCATCAATCGAGTCGCGCTCGTTAGTGCATAACGTGGCTGCAATAATCGTTCGTGTACGTGCCGAGGCTTCGTGCCCGGGCCGCTATTGTGCTGTGATCTCGTGCCGTGTTTATCCGACGAGTGCGCGACACTGCTGGACGAACGCTTCGCATTTTTGGCAAAGGGCTCGCGGAAGGCAGGATGTCGCAGCCCTCCGTGACGGACTATTTTGCCACGAGGAAGCGTCGCGCGAGCGGCGAGCTCCGCAACAAGCACAAGGTGCTGGCCCTCGGCGAGCCCGAGCACCAACGTGCCCTGCCCATCATCCGCGAGGATTCGTCCGCGCCGACGTCCACCGGCTCCAAGGTAAGCCCGTCTCTGCCTCGTGGACATTGTTAAAGGGACGCTGATCCCTCCCCCTCCTTTTGGGGCCTCTCTTTCTCTCATTTCGTGCTCCAAATCGTGATGCCCGTGCACCTTTGTCTCTCCATCCCCTCGCTTAGTGCGTCGCACTTTCAGTAGTTCGTGGCGTGTCTTTGTTGTGCACCTCTTATAGATTTTTACTGAGACGATACATTCGGATTTCGATTTTGAGATTCATGAAAATGAAGAGGCCACGGATTTTAGAATCGATACAGTCTCGATACAATCGAAACAATCTCTAACTTTTGAATTGGAAGAGGAAGGGGGATTGGTTCTTTGTTTTCCTTTGGCGAATAAAGCACACTCGATACTCCATTTGATCGCTTGAGCCCTGCACTCGAATCACGCCCATCAGTAAATAATGTTACTTTCTATCTTTGCATTTTTGTATTCGTGGTGTTCTAGTTTTCATTCGGGAATTTACGATGTTACTCATTCCGTTTTGAAATCCCAGAAAATAGTTCTTATGCTACAGAGTGAAAACGTCATAATCGCCATCCGACAATCTCAGATATGCGGCAAAGTACTTGCTTAAATGACGGGTCCTATCCGTTATCTTATTTTGAAGCCTAAATTTTATCAATGAGTTGATTCATCCTGAAGAACAAATTCCTCCTGAATGCTTTTTTCTCCATTTACTTCTGGGGCCTACATTGTCATATTATTTTGTGAAAATATTTGTCATTCGATTTTTTTTTCTGAAAACAGGACAGCCTAGAAAAATTACTATCATCATCAAGTTCCTACTATCATCATCAAGTTCCCTCAATTCTACGAGCACATATTGCAATATTTATATCAGCCAGACTTGGCTTACAGTTTTGTTTTTTTAAGTGCATTGACATGTTTCAATTCAGAAATGCATTTGTAGATAGCGCTATGCTTCTAAAATCATCCATGTCTAAACTGCTGAAATTTAATCTATTGTGCTACATTGAAGCTATGAATCATCTTTTTCATTATTATTTTGAACTTCTGAAAGATATGTAGATTAGTAGCACATCAACTGACTTACTAAAAAATGAGAGCAACAGTCAGTGTTATGTATGAAAAACCTGCCAACTCTGCATTTTTGTGCATTGTGAAAATGCAGTATTACATAAAAGGTCTCATGAATTGTATCATATTACATAGTTTGGAACGAAAGACTGAAAGAGTAATGCACATGTACAAATCTATTCAACGGTATATACCTAATTGGGGATAAACCCTGATAATTTTGAAAGCTCACAATTCATTACTGCATGTTTACAAAAATCCTGTTTCTTCATGTTTCATCATATTTCCTTATTTTGCTTACAATTTCAAAATGTTATTGTTTCAGACAAAAACAGGAAGTGGAAGAAAGAGTGTTGCAAGAAATCTCAAGTTTGACTTGAGTTCAAAACCCAGCCAACCAATTAAAGTACAAGATGAAGAGAAGAAGGTTGTTTTTGAAAAATTAGGGAATTTGAGCCCTCAAAAACAACCAGTCCTAGCAGAGACACAACAAAAAACGCCAACCAAGGAACTAGTATGTTTCAAGACACCCACTAAAGAATCCAAGACTAAACACTTGAGTTTGAGCGAAATTCAGGCTAGAGTTAGTAAGAGCTCAAGATTGAAAGAACTGAGGGCCAGAATTGACAAATTCAAAAAATTGGATGAAAAACTAGAGAATCTTGAACGAAATGATAACAAAGATGAGGAAGTTAGAAAAAGTGAGAGTGGAGTGAAAATCAAAGAATTCAGTCACATTGAGCTAGAAATCCCTGCGAGTCCTCGCAAGACACCAAATAAGCTTTTCAGTCCCACCAAAGCATTACTACTCTCACCTAAAGCTAGCCCAGCAAAACGTCTTCTCTTTGAACCTAAAGAAATCCCTGCAAGTCCTGTGAAAAGTAGTCCAGTCAAGGCTCCAGCTTATCAAAGATATCAGGCTCTATCTGAAAGTGAAACAAGATTACCTTTACCATACAAATATCGTTTCTTGGCAGAAGTCTTTCGAAGTGTTGATACTGTCTCAGCTATGCTATACAATCGTAAAGAAACTATCACTTTCAGCAAGTTAAAACCTGCTGTTCAGGAGCTTGTGCGCCGAAATTTCACTTTGGATCATCTTGCACAGGTAAACATTGAAATTTTTCTTGTTGAGCTTAGATTGTGTACTTAGACTTGAAATATCATAGCTCTACAGTTGTATGGGTCAGACATTTCTGAACATGTCCCATATTTTTTTATGGCCTATATTTGAATGATAACAATTTGTACTCCAATATTGGACTAGAAATGTATATCTCTGCTCTTATCAGAAGTATTCAGATTTCTCTTGTAAGATCCTTTGGAGAGTTTTATACTTGAATGAATTTGTCTTATTTCTGAAAAAATCTACTAGCACAGATTACGAAATGAAATTATTCTTCTCACAGATCAAAACAGTGTATCCAGATGCATTCTCATTCTGCCAACAAAAACTCCGTGGTTTCGGCGTTGCAAAAGCAGACAAATATGAGCTCGTGATCACACCTATAATTCAAAATGATGAGGCTAAGAGTGGAAGAAATACTCCAGACGAGGAAAACGTCCTTAAATCTGCTCAGCAGATGCACATGAGTCCTGGTGTGCTTCTGGAGCGCCGCAAGACGTTCACAAATAAATTGGTAGACTTTGTTAAGGATGAACATGACCAATTCCTGCAAAGTTTAGAGAAACCAATGAAGATAGACAAAGACAAAGTAACTCGATGGCATCCAGAATTTGATGTAGATAGTTGTAAGGATATAGAAAAGGCTGAACTACCTGAGCCACCTGTTCAAGAAAAAATGACATCAGCATCAGACGTTCTAAACAAAGCTCATGGACTTTTCAATGACAATTCTCGCATGAAGAAAGCGTTAGAAAAATTGACAAACAACCAAATACAAAGCAGGTCATCAGGTACTGTATAATATCATCTCTTTATCATTCTCCCTAATTCTAGCTGGTGGTTTTTTCCGTGGCATTAGAATTCATCTATTGAACTTGATTGTTGAATAAGTGTCGATGTCGAGAAATTCCCGTGTATTGAATCCTTCGACGAAGTTGATGAACAGTTGGACTGTGGTTTCTCATCTAAATTATTGATTTTCCAAGCTTTGCCGGAATTGTAAGTTTAGTCATTTTCAGGCTCAGCTCGAACATTTTCCATATTCATCATGATTGTTGACGTTTTTAGAGATCCTAGTCGTTCTGCAAGACGATTGAATATTTCGAAATACTTTTCATAGCTCATCAGTTTCAGACTCATCTGACATATACGTGTAGAATAGAGATTATCAGTGACATATTAGACGCGTCTCATTAAGCTTGCTTGGATTTCAAGTAACTACGTTTGTCATTCTCACACGGACATTTTCAGAAAATAGTAACTGCTTTCTGAAATATCCCATCTTGTTTACCATTAATTACATGATTTTCAATTTGTTGGCAGATGTGGAGATAAGTAGAAGAAATGAAAGAATCTCATATCTATTTCGAGCTCAGAATATTGATTATTTTTTCAGAAGTATTGCATATGCTGTTTTCCAAAAAGCCGTGTACTTCCAATGCTAGTTAATCGATCGATGAAAATTGTGTCATAATGTTTAATTTATCTGTTTCAATTACAGAATCAACTAAAACCCTGGAGGTTCCTGATGAATTACGAAGTGTGAACAGTTCCATCGTGGATACTCCACCAGCCACTCCTAAAACGCCAAGAGTAGAAACTAGCTCTTTATTTAAGGGAGTTCCTCCAGCTTTGCTCGAGAAGATCCGTGCTAAGCAGGCTGCGAAAGCCTTGGAGATGATGACGAGATCCTCGGATGCTGACAAAGATGCCATCAGATATGCTCGACTTCCGGAGATGGCTAAAATTCTCCGTAATATTTTTGTTAGCGAGAAGAAAAGTGTGTTGAATCTCGAATTCGTCGTGAAGAAGCTCGATGATTCGTTTAGAACAAAATTATCATCGTCAGAGTTGGAGGAACATATCAAATTGATTTGTAAACTGCTCCCTCTTTGGGCAACTATTCATGTTGTTAGAAAGGTAGATTACCTTAAATTGGTAAAGGATATCGACATGGCGAAAGTTATTAAAAGACTGGAAGTTCTTGCAGATGAGAAAGCGTAGTATGTAGTCAACATTATCAGTTTTCAAGGAACTGCTGAGTTTTATGATCTACTGCGGACATGAGAGCGAGCATGTCGGTTTTGTTTCAAGTGACCAAAAATTGGTTGATAATGGCCTGTATGTCCAAAAACATATTTTATATTTTTATTGCGGATCTTGAGACATTCTAAAATTTTCTGGGTTCAAAGAATGGCGTAGTTATGATATAACTCTTATTCAGTATATCGAGAGAAAGAAAATTGCCAACTTCAAAATGTTCACTCACTAATGATTTCAATATAAGTCGGTTGTCGTTGAAAAATATAAATATTTAGCATGGTCTTGGATCGGCTATTGCTTACAATTGAGACAAGCATGAAATTAGTCGAGATGTTGCACTTTTTCGAAATGATTCTCAAGTCCATGTAAATATTAGATAATCGTTTACAAACTGTAAATATGCAAGTTATGATAGTTTTGATACTCAGAACAATGCCCTCGAGGCCCGAAGTTTCAGCATTCGCCGAAACTAGTTACAATGAATTATGAGCATGTATCATTAGTAAGTTCTTTTATGTACGTAAATGTATGAGCAATCTGATTTATACAGCTAGAATTATATTATTCATAAGCCGAAATGGGAATGCATCAACTATTATAACGATAACTTGATTTCGAGCAGATGATGGATCATGTTAGAATTTATTTGATGTATATTAACTTTTTACAAATCGATCGAGGGCCTCTGATGATTTTGACATGTGCGGAGTTCTTCACGTGGTATAACCGACAACTCAGTCGCCTTACGTTTTCAAGAGTTGTGAGCTTTGAAATAAATGCTACCATGTACTATGACAGAAAACTATGCCCGTGTTTGAGGGGAGATGTGCAGCCTCAGGACTTCGAGGCGACTGGGTATGACCATAGTTTTAAAATCTGTATATGCCACTGATCTCTAGACCACGTGTAGAACTCGAATTTCTCATGAGCACCAGAGGTTCTCTAATCACGTACAATGAAATTGTGATTGCTAATCAATCAATTAGGTTAATAAGTAACTTATGTACATTCTGAAAATACTATTTTAACGTGGGTAGCTAAAAATATCAGATAGATGAATAAAGAAGATATGATACACAACGCGTAAATTGCAGTACTTTACGAAAAATTATTACTCGTTTTTTCTAAAACGTAAGTCACCATGGAAAAGCGAGCTTGCCAGTCAGTTAAACTCGCTCCATAAACTGTTTCATCTTTCAATAATTTCAGTACTTCTTCTCCAACAGTTTGGTGAGACCTGAAATGAAAATTACTGATCAATTTCAAGTTTCCAGAATGGCGAGACTTCCTATAAGCAAATTAACTTTAATGATGGAAATTAAGTTTACTTCTTCCAAAATTCGGAATCTTATAATCAATTTTACGCAAATGGTTCAAGAAGAATTGATTGAATTTGCTTACTCACCAGAACCTGAGAATCTGGTCAAATTCAGTACTATGCTCCAACGTCTTTTTGCATACAGAATCCGTTAATCTGAACAACTCTATTATGCCGAGTGACGGTTGAAGAATGGCAATCGGAGATTTTGGAGATATCACCAAAAATTCGTTATGCTCATTCTCTATATCCTCGCAAATGCGTTTTTTCAGGGTCGCATTAGCAGTGAATGTCTTATACAGATCCACTAAATAATAGAGAGGAGTTCGCAGCATCGGGAAATTCGATGCAACCTTGCCTTCATTTTCAAAATCCATCACAAAGCTGGATTCAATAAAACACGTTTCTAAATGTTTGTAAGCTCCGATTTCTCCCTTGAGAATAATTTTCCTGAACGCACTGATGTCAATATTATATCGAAACATGCTTAGTTCCGTGTTCAAGTCAACGTCAAGCCACTGATTTTTATCTGAAAATTCTAAGAGTTGTAACTTGGTTGTTTCAAGCTTGAGGGACTCTTTCGTTTTTGTTATTAAAGATCCGGATGATTTAAGCAATCCAAAAGCGTTTTGAATTTTCTGGACGCACACGACCTGTAAGTATATTTTATTAGATCTGGTTCGCTCAAAAACTTTCATGAGAGAAAGAATAAATTACTATTTGATCATCTGTGCTTCCTATCTCTGTAACAAGTTGCATCAAGTAGTCATCGTGTATGTCATCATCTACAGGAAATTGTTCTTCAATGTTCTCTATCTCTTTTCTCAGTTCTTTTTGCATTATTTCTAATTTTCTCACTTCTAAAGTCAATGGAACCCAGTCATTCAGATCTGCTCGTTGTTTCTCTATGATTTGCTGAAAAATAATCACGCCTTTGAGAAAAATTCAGATAGTATTCGAGTGACACTACCAATAACTCTTGTTTTAAATAAACCAAAATAGTATGTATATGACCCAAAACAGTATTTTGATAACTGACATCACAAATGAGCATATAAGAATGCTTCATCCTTGTTATTAGTTTTTCATTAACAAGTATACGGATCTAATTTTTTTCCAATATTTCAAGGATAAATTGTATCTTTCAAGACCTTTCTGATCATTAATCAACAGATGAATCAATTGGTGTCTTTTCCAACTCCCATGCAGGGTAATATTTTGAGCACAGCATTTCCAAAATTCGGTTATTCTTCACAAATTCATATATTCATGTCAGTTGAACGGAAAAATGCGAATGGCCTATAAACTTTCACCTGTCGATACGATATTACTATGATAAGAGAAAATGAGAAATCTATGACACGGTAGGTACTTGGGTCAATTTGAGGCCTAAAGATTATTTTAAATGACGAAATTTCTTTACTTACATCGATTTTCTCAAGGTAGGACATTGTCAATACTTCATTATTTTGTACCTTCTCCTTGAATATTAAGCTTCGAGCAACATTATCCAGATATTCGCCGCAAAGTTCTGCTATGCTCATATCAATATTACTATCAGGTCTAATGATATCATTTTGATTTCCATCTATATCTGAAGAAATGAGGGAATCTGTATAATGTGATCTCAAACTGAGAAGAGCATTCCACAATACTGGAACCTTGATTGGACCTAAAATTTCTGAAATCTTGTTCCAAACCTGTGAAATTCAAACATCACATTGAAGAATATCAAAACTGAATATTCTGAGTATTTATTGATTGATTATCTCAATTTTTTTATCCTTCTACTCTTTGCTATGGAAAAGCATATATTTATATTAATCTATATACTCATTTTATAAAAAAAATTCCAAAGACCATTGAATGTATAAAATGAAAATAAAAGATCAGTATGGTTAAATGTCAGATTGTACAAAAAAGTTGAGCCAGTCTTGAATACATACCCGTTTTTTCTCCAAGCCCCCAGAAAAATGTCTAACACAAGCAAGGCATTCACTCAAAGTTGACTGAGCTATTTCTTCTACTGTGGGTGGCATTAAATGCAAGCATATTTCTTTCATTTTTGCACAATCTTGAATTTGAGTCAGCATTTGATCACTTTTGACTCTAAGAATGCATTTTTCTGTATTCAATATTTGTGTTTTTCTCTTCTTTTTTTCAAGCAAATGTGCTGATTGACCAAAATGAGAAGAAATTATATAGCGGATGTATAATGTAGCATGGTAAATAATCCATTTTAATTATACTTCATTTTTAAACAGTTTCTACATGACTATTATACCTTTTTGTCTGCATAACGATTCTTGCCGAGCCCACTGTTCCTCCATATACTTTATCTTTGCATCAAGTTTTTTTCGCTCTTCCCTCAGAATGCACATATTTCTTACATTTTGAACTAAAGGATCTTTCATTTCATTCTTCAGCTTGTAGAGTAAGATGTTCTTCTTTACTTCAGAAACTTCCAAAGATGGCCTAATAAACCGAGGTAATTCTTCCCATAGCAATCCTAATATGCCCTTATGGAGACTGTCAAGAATAAAGCATTGATGAAGGAGCTTTCGTACATGATCTGATTGAGTTCAAATCTAGCTTACGTTTTAACCACATGATCTGAGAAGTAGGCCTGAGGACAGTCTAGCTCTGCCAGCCAAGAGTTGAAACTAGATACTTCTGCCATACTTTGACCACAAATGCTATATTTTTCTCCTGAAGGTACATTGTATCACCAGTTAAAATAAATGATTTTCAACTTCTCAGAAATACTCATGATTATAAAGTAGGAATCCATTATTATTAAGTATTTGGATAGAAAAGGATGAGGTAAATTGTTGGATCACTCAAACTAGAATCAGAGAAATGCTTGTACTTACACATTGGCCATAATAGGAGGTATCTGCTTATGCAAAGTGAAGGTATTATACACTCACTTATTGATAGCTTCTCACAAATTGTTGCTTTGATCATGTGAAAGAGCTACTTATCCACATTTCACGGATAGACTTTCCGTAAACAAAATTCAAATTGTTCACACTGAAGTTGGCATGTTTTCAGCTTACTCTCATGCTAACGGACTGTACTCAAATCACGTATGTATGTAAGCACAGCAGACGAAATACTCGGTTATTGGTTTGGTGTGGGTGTGGGAGTGTGGGTGGCGCCGAGTGCGCCGACAGCGACATTCATGATGGCGGTTAAAAATCTTTCGCACGCGCGCAACGGGTGACTGTGCAAGACAACAAAACATTCCGCAGCATCTCATTTCCAGTCATTTTTGCGAACACGATAGGGAGGAAGGGGGGTGGCGAGCGCATGCGTGCATCTTACAATGTGAATTTTTTCGATTTCAATAAAGCTACTCAGGTATGCATTGCGTCCTTTTTAGCTTCAGTTGCGATCGCGCTGACGCTCAACAATACCAAAACTAAAGTTCCTGGCAAAATTTTTGCACCCTTACCTCATAAATATGTCTACCTTAAGGCCATTCACCTGCGACGACTTATTTAGATATAATAATGTGTAAGTATAACGTTGATTACCTTTTTTATTGCGATTTCACGCTACGAATGCTAACCTCAAGTGTATGCAAATTCATTGTAATTAATGGCGTCAATTTTTTTCAGAAATTTGGATCCCTTGACTGAAACTGTATCCTTTACATCTTATTAATTCGATTCCCAATCAATTATTCGATGAAACATTTTAATTGATTAATTTGAATTCCAACTAAGATGCTCGTTAATGCCACTTTGGCACAAACTTTTCATTCTCAGAATTTCTGATGACTATGTCAAAGTTTTTTCCTGAACTCAGCTCTGCAGTACGGATTATCTTTCTACATGCAATATTTGGCACATTGGCCAGAATACTTCCAATTAGCAGAATCGCCAAGTGGAGAAATCATGGGTTACAGTGAGTTCTCATTTGAATCAAAGTTGGTAGTATGCTAAATCCATAAATGATAATAATATCAAATCCAGTCATGGGAAAAGCAGAAGGAGTGGGTGATAATTGGCATGGGCATGTGACTGCTCTGACAGTTGGTCCTGATTTTAGAAGACTCGGCCTAGCAGCTACACTCATGAAGTATTTGGAAGATGTTTCAGAAAAGTGAGTAGATATTTTCGTGGCTCTGAAAGTTAATCCTAAAATAGTTGTGGACAAAATTATTTATTTATCAATTTTTCAGGAAACAAGCCTATTTTGTAGACCTCTTTGTAAGAGTTAGTAACCAAGTGGCAATAAATATGTATAAGCAGTTAGGATATATTGTCTATCGAACTGTTCTAGAATATTATAGTGGTGATCCTGACGAAAATGCTTATGGTGAGATAAATTTTTCAATTTTTCAATTCATATTACAGCGTTTCTTGAGTTATATCTAATTTTCAGTCTATAAGATCATACAAATGAATGAGTTTGTCATTTTTTTCAGATATGAGAAAAGCTCTATCTAAAGATGTCAAAAAGAAATCTGTAGTTCCTCTAGAACATCCTGTGCGGCCCGAAGAAGTTGACTAACTCTCTGAAATGAATCATATTCAGATCGAATAAATAAAATAATATCTGAAGTGACAAAAACTATCATGGATATTTCTTACTTATTCCTTAATTTGGGTTTCCATCAAAGAAACTCAGTTTGCATTGGGGCTGTCATAAAATTTGCCATTTATTACTTTGTGTTTGATCTAGACACATGTAGTGTAGATTGAAGCTCTGTTCATAAAAAGTTTCCATACATTGATCACCTGGACAACAATTTTTCCAGGAGAGACATCCATCCCTAAAACATACCTGAGATCCACCTTTTACTTGCATTGAGATGCGTACATCTAGACCGTTAATTCAAGATCATCTCATTTGTGGGGATACTACTCTGATTAGTCTTACGCACGACCGTGGTCTTACGATGGTGAATAAGAACGTTTCACTACTTCGATTGTTTTTGTGTTTCATCACGCTTCATGCATCAGCGATATATGCAACCCGGCATCCATGCGAATGTGTGTGTGTGTGTGCACGTCACACCACGCATACGTCCGCAAATTCGTCTAGCAGACGGAATCGGATCGGATTTTGGGTCGTCGCCTCGTTCCCGTCATCAGGCGTCATCGTGCAGCACAGACCGCACCAGAGCCACCAGAGCTGACTGGACCGCACAGACGCGTGGACGTAAAGTGCGAGTGCAATATGTCACGTCAACAGAACGAAGTCGACGAACTTTTTGATGTAAAAAACAATTTTTATATTGGAAACTATCAACAATGTATAAACGAAGCTCAAAAATTGAAGGTATTCTGGTCTCTTATCCACTTTTTTCTGTAGTGTCTACTTTTTACAATGACCCAACTCAGACCATTCGTTAAAATTGCATGGCTACTCAGGTTGGGAGAGTGCTATTACTTGAGAAATAAATCTAACTGAATTAGGTTAAGTATTTAGAAGTCATCTAATGTTATTGTCACTTAAATGTTTCATTAGATATTTTCTCCAGTATTCCCTGCTTATAATGTAGCCGTATACTGGTGGAGTATTTTCTGATCTACACCTAGTAATTTTTGTATGTTTTGATTTTCAGCCTTCAACGCCAGAACTAAAAATTGAGTGTGATATATTTTTATATAGAGCATACATAGCTCAGCGTAAGTTTAGAATTGTTTTGGATGAAATCAAAGCATCATCTCCAGATGAGTTGCAGCCCTTAAGAATATTAGCAGAATATTTTTCTCAACCAGAGCATCGTGAAAAAATATTAAGTACAATTGATCAGGACACACTTTCTGATGGTGAAGTTGGTCATCACTATAAGGTTGTTGCTGCAACCATATACTATCATGAAGACAATTTAGAATCTGCACTTAGAGTATTGTATCAGGCAGACAACTTAGAATGTCATGCATTGAATGTTCAAATCTATCTCAAGATGGATCGTGTAGATTTAGCACAAAAAGAAGTCAAAGTGATGCAAGAAAAAGATGATGATGCTACACTAACTCAACTTGCTCTGGCTTGGGTGAGATTACGTGCAACAGATGAAAAAGTTCAAGAGGCTTTCTATATATTCCAGGTAAGGATAAATGTCTCATTTTAGTCTATTACTGTTTTATCAGGAATCTAACTTGTATCTCATTCAATATTTCCACTGTCTTTCAAGAATTTGGAAAGTGCATTGCAGTTTTTACTCTTTTCTTTGATATTTGATTATTTATCCTTGACTTCAATACCTGATGGTATGCTTCAATTTACAGGAATTGATGGAAAAGTATTCAAGCACAATAACATTATTGAATGGAAAAGCTAATAGTTTGATTTTACAAGAAAAGTATGAGGAAGCTGAATCTGTTCTTCAGGAGGCTCTTGATAAGGATAGTGATAATCCAGATACTCTTATCAACTTGATTGTCGTCTCCAAGCATCTGCGAAAGCCTGACGAGGTTGCTAATCGTTACCTTACCCAGCTAAGAGATTCCCATAAGAATCATCCTTTCGTGAAGGATCTTGAAGAAAAAGAACGTGAATTTGATAAACTTGCCGCCCAGTATGCAGCATTGCTCACAACTGAGAGTTGAATGAGAGTGCTCCCCTTTGAAACATAAATTAGTCTAATAGTTGATTATTTTGTATCAAGAAATTTTATTCAAGAACTCTAGTTGAAAGAGCTCACGATTGAGATGTTTCATGTCTTTGTAATAGTTTTTATATTGAGTCTCAGAGCTAATGGTCAAGATTCTTGTATGGCTCCTAAAATTGTCAAGATTTTCTTCCAGTATCCAAATAAATCAAGCAGATATTTGTTATTCAATGCAATGACGATGTCCTCATAATGGTGTCCGGACTTTCACGGATTCGGCTATTCACGGATCTTTTGAAGTTTAATGTGGATTGGAGACCTTTGCCCTACTTGGATCGGAATCCACACGATCCGGATCTGAAGCAAGATCACGATTTGCAGATAGTGAAAAACGGTTTTTAAAGAGTAAGTGTCTCTGACCCATAATATTTTTCAAGGGTCCATAGAAGTCCGAGGCTTATAGCCCCAATCTTCTATAAGTATTTCTAGAGTCAAAAGATTATCTCAATCTATAATTTTATGCAACGAACTTTGAATGAATAGTTCTCATTTTGGAGGTATATTTAGAAAACTTTACAACTGATTCGACAAAATGACCTCAATATCAAAAGTCACAATATAACAATGTTATTTTGATTTTTATAAGTTTGATGTGAAATTTGATTATTTGACTGTTGAATTCTCTCTAACCACGAAGAATCACCATCCAGATATAATCTAAATAATGCGTCAAAATTCTCGAGCCAATGACAACGAATTTATCTGCACCGACTAGACTGATGCGTGCAGACGACAGTGCATGATGACAGCGCGTATGGTCAGCTGGCCGGTATCCGGCGTAGTGTTTACACTTTAGGATCGTGGTTTATACTGGGTCGCGTGTGGTTTTTGTTTAAAAGTACCTCGTGCTGATCTCGTCACATCATACGAGAGCAAGTGTTTCCCAAACAAAAGAAGATGACCACTTCATGATGGGTCACGAGATCGATCGCGATTTCCATAATCTGAGCATCTTATCTCAAATTTTGCGGCCTTACGTCTTACTTAGAATTAATTATCGTGTCTCGTAATTATCACGAAAAGTTACCGCAAATGACTCAGCGGATTCAAGGTTGTATGATTTGATTGTGCCATTTGAAACCAATTTTAGTGCTCCTTGATATTTGTCGAGTTTTGTGGTCACATTCCATATCTAATGTTGATAACAAGAAAACTTTGTCAGGGTAAGAATAAGCCATGGAAATTTAGTTCTTCAAAAATGTCGTCGAGTGCAGAAGATAGCTTCCTTGAAGCTGCCAGGAAATTAGTTCCTAGTTTGTCCAGTAACAAACATAAAGGTCAAGATGGAAGAATTGGAGTCTTTGGAGGCTCGCTAGAATATACCGGTGCTCCATTTTTTGCTGGAATGAGTGCATTAAAAACTGGGGCTGATCTGGTGCATATATTTTGTTCTCAAAGTGCAAGTGTGCCCATCAAATCTTACAGTCCAGAACTCATGGTTCATCCAATTCTAGATGACGCTCATGCATTGGAAAAAATTCAGCCATGGCTTGAGCGGTTACATGTAATTTTGATTGGTCCAGGTCTAGGAAGAGATGAAGGAACATTCAAAACTGTATCAGAACTGATAAAAGTGTGCAGAAAGTTGTCAAAACCTATAATTATCGATGCCGATGGTTTATTTCTAATCAGTCAAAATCCAGATCTCATTAGAAACTATCCCCAAGTTATACTTACTCCTAATGCAATGGAGTTCAGCCGGTTAGTCAAGGCTTATCTTCATAAGGATACTCAACCTGAACCAGTTGTTGAAGACTCTTGCATCAAGGAATTAGGTGAGTTGAATTGATTATCATTGTTAAGACTAGATTGATTTGTCTTTACTTTTTGGACCATCTCTATGAGTTCTACTCAATTCTATGCTATAGACAGAATTTAATCAATTATTAGATTCATTGAGGGTCATTTTATGGCTTCATGTACTCACTCAAGACTTTCTTATTTAGTTTTCCTTGTATACCAAGCCTGTACGTACGCACCGGCGTGTTCAATATTGATGAATATGATCAAGTATTTGCACGATGTGAATTCAGTATGGCATTTTCCATGATGTAAAACATCCCCAAAAACGACAATTTTCGCATTTTTTAATGCGAAAATGTTCAAAGCCTCCATTAAAAATGCATGTCCTGGATACATGGTGCAACCTACTGCCATATGCTTACGAGACGTTTGAATATAAATTGTATTATGTATGTATCAATTCCGTTCGAGTTAGCAAGAACAAGCGAGATACGATTGATCACTATTGGTGAATTTGGAGCTTGCAAAAGCTTTATTACTACGTGAGATTCAATTGCAAGTCGTCACTGGGAACTGTGTAAACTATGATCCGGAACTGAAGCATGACCTGTTGGTAAAGCTTTTGATATGAAAAAATTATAAAACGCGTCTTGTATTGGGGAAAACACAGTAAGATAATTGAAAAGTGGACAAAATTCCGCTGCAGGGCCACTTCCGAAAAATATTGACGCTGAAGAATTCCAAAGCCCTTGATTTGAGCGAAAATGAAAAAGTCCTTGTATTTATGCGACAAAAACTAGAAACCTCTTTCTTAGGTATTGAGTGAGGAAGCTGTATTACCTGGAGACTTGAGAAAATAAAAAAGCTGTTCACAAAAGTCCGTTGAATAGGCTGTATCTCTTTAGAGTTTGTAGAAGCGGTTTTATCTCAACAAAATATGTACATATGCGAAAATAAATTTTCATCTTATTGCACGAAAAAAGGGCTAATATTTCTCGTGCAAATACCAGATTCTTCCGTGCTAAAAATGGTTTAGGCACCTAGCTTGCGTAGGTGCGTGATTTATTATGAAAGGTCTTGACTCGATCAATTTCAAACCCAAACATAAGCTACAAACATTTTCATCGATTTTCCAAGATGCAGCTCTTTTTAAGATACAACTTTTTCTCTAAATTCCTGTAGACACGACTTTTTTTACAAGCTTTTTGGGACCCGACTTTCAATAATCTGAATTCCATCCGACTTTCTTATAGGTAATTTCAAGGGTTATTTTTTACTTCCAGCTCGCTAATTTTTGACGCATGAAATAGACTTCTTGATTAATTCTCACGGGTCAGTTTTCTTCGGAGTACTTATTTGAAATGAACCATATTTCATTTGGAGTATAACGTATACGATTTTGATTTTGTAAATTGTGAGAGTTGCTACTGGTATCAAGATTCTGCTTGTGAATTCAAATGCCTCAATCTCAAAGCTGTTTGAAATTAGGATGAAGTTCCGAGAACACCTTTCGGGCGAGTCCGTTGGGGTTGCTGTAAGACGGCAGAATGTTCTATTTGCTATTATGAAATTCATTTTCTTAAAATTCAGCTAATATAAGTATATTTTGCTAGTAGATTATTGTTGAAAAAGATTTATTCTTTTTGCATTGTCAGTTAGTGCGACATTTCGGCTGTGTGACTATACAGCCCTCATCAAGCTTGCAGAGTAAACGCAGCTACAGAGAGATTATCAAAGGTTCTCAGAGTGATTCCAGGACCACATCACTACACGATGCCGCGAAAGACAATTCGATCGAATAATTCAGTACGAACTCGAGTACGGGTGTCGTCGTCACTCCACTAGTTTGCCTCCGAAAACCGGAATATCCATCTTTCCTCCGCGAATTACACCACGAAAAATCAGATCTCGCCGGCATGTAAAGCTTCGCGTGTGTTCCATGGTTCAGCCAGGGCGATCGGCGGCGAGGGCGTCACCGTACTCCGCAAAGGCAGCCGCGACGTCGTGGCCAGCAGCTGCAGCAGCAGCGGGGCGGAGGTGGTGAGCTGCTCGGTGTCGGGCTCGGGTCGTCGCTGCGGCGGCCAGGGCGACCTGCTGGGCGGCTCGCTGTCGGTGCTCGTGGGCTGGGCTCTCCGGCAGAGCTCGTGCGAGCCGCTTCAGCAGCAGCAGCGAGCCGTTTCGCTGGCCTGTTACGCCGCGTGCAGGCTCACCCGCGAGTGCAACGCCGCCGCCTACGCCCTCGAGAGCAGGGGCAGCCTCGCCTCGGACATGCTGCAGCACATACCCCACGTCTTCGCCAGGCTGCTCGATACGAGGAACCGTGACGCTGAGCAGGAAGGCTCCTGAGACCGCCCCACCAGACGGGCACTTACCGAGCTCCGCATTCACAAGCATTCCTATATTTTCATCGTCAATAAATGGTCTACTTTCTTGTTCATGTGCTTTTTGCTTATCAAAAATCCCCTCATATCCTCCCAGAGTTCATATTACCCCTGGAAATCCTGACAATCTCCAGGAATTTACCATCAGTTTTGGAATTCTCCTGAAATGTTCCATCGGCCACTAAAATATGCCTTGACCAATGAAAAATTTACACATTAATTTTCTGTTGAGTATTGGGCACACTTTTTCATTCTATAGATTCCAATATATCTATCAATTGTCACTTCTTGATTTTCAATTATACTGAATGCGCACATTTTTCAATATACCCCATTTCTTACCACTTTTTCATCAATGAATTACAATCTTACCTTTCTCCTCTTTTGATTTCCTCCCAACCGATTATCCCAATTCATATCTTGTCCACATTATCTTATCCTACTCAACGACATCTTTCGATTGGTATTTTTCAATTTTTTTTCTCAGAGATTTTAATTTTAATCTCATCTACTTTTCTTTAACGTTTTCACAAACACATTTCGAAACCTATTGACTTGAAATTTCATACACTTCTTTAGAACCACGACCCAATGAGATAATCAGATTTTGGGGGCTAAAAATTAAACCAAAATGAAGTTACACATTTTGCAATATTCCTCATTCTCAATTTTGACACATTTCCATAAGTGAAACCTCTTTCTTCTGCACTCTAGAATCTATCACTCGAAAATTTTGCGGAAATTATTCTTACACTCTCATTTTGCCCTTCTTTGCCTTTTTGTTCTTTTTTGCCCTATTACCTGGTAGCTTGTTTGAATAATGCTTTCCCAAAATTCTCTTGATTGCATCGGATTTCATTGAGACTATTTCTCATCCTATCGCTCGAAATCCGGTAGTGTTCCATGAGTTTATTAAGAATCCCATGAGAAACCCATTGAGAGACGCATGGGATCCCACATCATCTATTTTCATCAAATTTTTCGCACCTTGTGTTCATCATGGGATCCGATCTTACCCATCTTATTTTCCTTTGCCAAAAATGAAGGAGATTTTTATTTGGAGGAGAAACCTCTTTTCAGAACTGTTTTGTCGGTTTCCCTCATTTCTTGTTTGAAGAGGCCTACTGAAAAAAGTCCTTGGAATCTCACAGGGTCTCATGAGATCTCACCGGGACATGTTCCGATCGAATTCTATGATACCCTATCGAACCCCATGAAATCCCATGAAATCATATGTGATCAAATCTTGGTATCTCGTGCGGTCCTATGGGGTTGCAAACGACTTCATGGGGTAATACGAGATCCCATGGAATCCCATATGACCTCATGGGGTACTAAGGGTCCTCATCGGCTCCCGTCGGGAACAGATACTGACTACGACCGTGAAACTGACTAGATTCTATGTAGTTTCACATGAAGCCATGGGATCCGAAGAAAATTATTTTAGCAGAGAAAACATACTGCTAATCTCTTTTAACACCGTATTTCACCACCCATAGTTCCTCAGATGGATTCATCAGTAAAGACATCCAGTGATCCTGATAATTAATGGTCCGAAATAGTACATTACGCACCTAGGGAATGAAAGAGGGTTAGTCCCTCTCGGGTGAATATTATCGCTCGAGGCGAAGCCGAGAGTGATAAGAACCCGAGAGGGGGTGATCCTCTTCACTTCCTAGAAACGTATTATACTTTTTACTACGAGGGAGAGAAAGTACGCGTGGGTCCCGCTCGGCGGAGCGGGAGAAAATCACGAACTTTTGTCCCCGTGTGGTAAAAAAATTTTTACGGCTCAAGTCAGGTTTGAGAAAAATATTGTCCATAGATTCTGAATGTTCACACAATGTATTGACTCATTTCTAATAATCGATGTTTAGCTCGAGATGAGATACAAAAGAGTCTCAGCCCAGAACCTCTCCCAAGCCATCGCAGGAAATCATCATACTTGAATTCCATAGAGCGCTTTCTCGAAACAAAGTACTATACACTAATTTTCTCATCATCCCTTTTTGGGTGTGAGCTTTATTTGACTTCCTGTCAAGATAATCTTTTGTCATGATTTCGCAACACTCGCTTCCCGAAATGAGTGAAAAAGTTTCAATCCGCTCTGGGTACGCCTGCCCGTTTCGCGTCCCGAACAAAGCAAAGAGATAAAAGTACGCCACTGCCCAAAATTATCCTATTAACTTGGGGTGGAAAATGTGTTACACCTGAGGAATCCTGATGTCGCGTTTGATTACGACGTTTCAAGGTAAGAATTCTAAAATACTACCATTTTCATATAATGGAGGTTCCGAACGAGAAAAGCTGAGACTTCTCGTGTGACTCAACTCTTTCGGATTCAGAATCATTTGAAATTTGGCCGCGAATACATCATCCTTGCTCAATGAAACGCGCTATCCAGGATTGTTATCTTGGAATTGGAATTACAAGAGGCGAAAAACGAAAATACATTAGGGATTTTTCAAAAATTTTAGCAGTCAGAATGGTCGTTCAAAAAGATAACTATTGGGAATTGGGTAAAGAATGTCGAAATATCTTATTTGTTGACATTTAGAGGCCCTTCTCCAATCAATCTCTGTACAGGCCCACAAAAAGCGAGATATATCACCGTTTGAAGTTGTTCTGTTACTTATTCATCTAATGGGCTGAACTTGGAGTTACAGCGTTTAGAATGAAACTCATCTCTTGTATTTATTGACATGTATATCGTCGATGAAAAAAGATGTGACTTAATTTCAGTAATCATTCAACATCATTGGAAATTCGAGTCATAAATATGGGAAATTTCTCAATTATGCTGCTGGAAGTCTTGAAAAATTGAAATTAACTTGAGGTTGGTCAGAAGAAACCCTACCTTCGATCTTGTTCAACTGGGAATCAAATGCAGAGGGTGGATTGTCAATAATTCTCATTTATTCACGAGCACAAAATTTTATTTTAGGAGATGACTCCTTGGCACTTAATTGTTATGCATATATTTCTTCAGCCTCCCACTTTCAGTATTTTGTTCTAGATTTCACAATTTCTTCAGCTAACTTTGTCGAGATACCATCTTTAACTCGCCTTCCAATCAAATACGATACAATGCAGTGCAAAGTATTCATGATTACGCAACTACACAGTAACAAAAATTCCGCGAAAGTCTGAAAATGCGCACCAACTCGTGTTTTCATTATCTTGCTTTGGTTTTGTAAATCGATATCTGCACCAGCGTCACACATTCTTCCGCCCAGTGCCCGCTCCGGATCGAAAGATTTGGACCTTCGGCGCCCTGAGGCGGAAAAATAGTATACGCATCTAGCTTGCATAGTCGCTTTTGGCACGAGGGCCTTGTAGTCCTCGCTTCGCTCGGGCCACGATCGACTGCTCCTGCCAAAACCGCCCATACGCGCAGCGTAACTTGATGTACTATTTCAGAATACCAAACGAAATAATTCAGTCGGCATACTTTCGTCTATAATTGCACTCGGGAATTGATTCGAAAAGCTCGCCATATGAGTATACTTCGATCTAGTTACAGCGCTATTAAAAAAAAAAGATTAAGCTCCGCATTCTGAAACGATACTACAAAAGTACCTACTTAAATACTGTTGACTGACATCATGGATGAATTATTAATCTATGCAACGAGTTGTACAGATCGCCTAAATCTCTTTTGGTACGAGTATAACACGATACTCTTCATATACACTCTACTTTTTAAAGGGCATAGATTAATCTAAAACTCAATTATATTATTTATCAAAAGTTTCTCTAACAAGCATGGATAGCATTTTAAACCGAAAAATAGACCTCTATAACACAAATCTCTATCATTCAGTCTCAACAACTGAAATGTTTCTTTTCGGCAATAGCATTGTGCGCAATCGTTGAATGCATTAACATACTTCGAAGCATTTTTGATCCAGTCAGTTAGTAAATTGTTGGTTCAAATATAATTACTTTGATTTATTTGAAAAATGGCTCGTGTTGATGATTCATCAAATGATATTTTCAGTAAAAAGTATTCGCTGTTGAGACCGATTGAAATCACAATAGCAACTTGTTTTTGTTCAGTTTTCGTGAGTACATCATTTTTAGTCATCCGCCGTAAACCTAAGATTTTTCGGAAGATAATCAGTATTCTGCGTTTGGGCAGAATCTTGATATTTGTGAACAGTAATTCATTCTTAAAATAACTACCTATATAGGATAGAAAAAATCAATGCTCTCCAAACAGGCAAAAGCATCTTAAGGAAGCATACATTCATGAATCGAATGAACTATTGATAATTGAGAGCTACTCTCGCTATAAAAAGAATAATCTAGAGTTGGGGAGAATCTTTCTTTGGACATTGGAAAATTACATATTACATATTTAAATGGATAGTGAGAATTGAATTTCAATTTCACAAATTCTATGAACTATACAATGAATCTCTTTCGTCATTCGACGTTGTTCTAATGACTCTATTTGTGCCCTTGAGCGATCTCTTCCTTACTATCGGTGATAATGACCATTATCACACTCATGTTATAGAACCAAAACGGTATAATATAAACGATGCGACGCTGAAATTCTGAAACAAGATACCGAGGTCAAAAATTGATTATCGTCAAATTTGTCATGACAACGTAAATATTAACGCCAAGACAATGGCTCTACGAGCTTCATGATCTAATTCGATCGACCCTCGGCTTCCGCAGTAGTGGAAGCCAACGGCATGGACTTTTTAAAAGATAGTTACCATTTTGACTAACAGTATAATTAGGCTCAGAACGCGTTGAGCAAATTGTGGACATTGAAAAATGCTGCAACTTGTTATCGATTGGCTAATTTGAGGAAAAAACTTGACTGCTCATCTCGTTGCTAGTAGTACAAAAATGGCTCGATTTTTTCATTTACTCCTTTTGTCTCTTCTCACTCTCTCACAGGAATTTCTTTTTCCAATTTTTCTCACTATTCAAGTTCATTGAGCAGTGGGCATGAAACTCTCACAAAAGTACATCGCGTGCGATTTTGGGGTCTCGTGAGCGTGAGTTATCAAAATCGGTTGTTCTGCGGAAACTGATTTTGAGGAATATTATTTGAAATGTTGTTCGCCCCAAACAAAAATATCCATATGTTTTGATTATTTGAATAAGCTCTCCGGGACTGAGGAACATTCCAAGTAGCGTTGAGAAATAATGATTTTGTGATAGTTTTGAATTTTGAAATCCATGAAACTTCGGTGCTAGAGTCGATTTGACGTTTTTGAGTTGAAGTCATGCAGACCATCTCGGTGACAAAGCTGGCGTGAGTTCTGGTGAAATTTCGCTCTTGTCTCCAAATGCACGAAAAGATGCATAGTAGCTCAAATCGTTTATTCTTGCCCCGACACGTGCGTAAGTTTGGTCTCGACTCACTCAATTGACTTTTGCAACAGGTCGCTTCGATAGAATTTCTGCTTTCTATTCCACAAAGCAGATTTGGGGATCGAGTACCTTCGTTACTACACAAATCTCCTCATTTCTCGACACTTTGTGGATTTTTCTGGAGTTCCAGAAAGCCTGTTCAATTGGAAAAGAAATTCGCCCATCTCTCCATGTGACAAAATAAGTAAGCGTAAGAAAATTTTGATAAAATCGGGTGCACGCAGCCCCAGCTCTCGCTTTGTGAGTTTCTCCGCTCTATACAGCACACATGCACGACGACAGACTCTCAAATCACGCACCCGCATACACGTACATGTCTACGTAGAAAAAGGAAGGAGCGCTACTAATAATAAGTACGAATAGAGGATCGATTGAGTTTGGAGAGGGGGATATTTTACAGGCTCGTAGGGCGCGAGGCTCGCTGCAAGTCGCGCTGTGTACTACGAGTAGAAGGTGAGCACCGACGAGTGGTTGCCCCGGATGAGGATCGTCGGCGGCAGGTCCCGGGTGAGCGCCTCCAGCCAGGCCATGTACAGCGGCGCCGAGACCGCGCCCTTCCTCGGCATCGGCAGCGACCTGCGACCCACGCAAAAATCGCATTATAGTCGTTGTACGCGAAAACGAGGCTGCGATCGTGGAAGCTGCCCGTTGGAAACCCAGATCGAAATCGGAAGAGACGAGTTGCACTCACATGACGACCAACGTCGACTGGCTCGAGTTCTCCTGCAGCAACTCGCGAAGTCTCAGCTGCCGATGCGTCTTGTCGCGCAGATTCAAAAGCTCCGCCTCCGTGACGACGCATTCTGCCGCAAGAATCGAGTGTCAGTTGAGGGGCAAAAACATCAATTGTAAATGAGCAGATTGCCGACGCGCTTACCGTTGTCGTCGTTCGACTCGTTCTTGCGGAAGTCCGAGATTATGTTGTCGAAAAACTTTTGCGTCTCCGGGCGGGGCTGAACACTGATGTCGTCCACCATTTTTAAGCTCTGGTACTTTATCCGGAATTTGGCCATTATCTCGGCCATTCTGCAAATGAACGAGATCAGCTTTTGTGACGTTTGGTATGGAAGATGGTGCAAAATTCACAAAGAGAACTTTTTTTCTACAATCTGAGCGAAATCACACAAGCACGCCACTCCGAGCGGCGTGACCATCCTTCAAATTTCATGTCTCGATACGCATGGACTTGGAGTGATTTGAGTTTAGCCCGGTATGGAACTTTTAAAGGTTCTGTCATGATTTGGATTCAACCCAAATTGACAAACATCAGTATGAAGAAATATTCTATGTTTCTGCTCTAAAAACTTGAATGATCCACCTGTATTATACAAGGGCTTCAAAAATTAGATTAAAAACGACAGAATTCCTTTGTTTTGAATGATGTTATATCTCCGTGTTAATTTAGATGGTAGCGCGAGTTAATATGGCGGGATCTCAAGTAAGTCCCGTAAGAAATACACGGCACAATGGCGGCATCTCAAATCAGAGGCTCGGCTCCGATATCGACCGACAATATCTCTCCGAATGGATGAAATCGAAATCGAGAGTCTCGATGAATTTCCCCTATCAATACAACTACTCACTCTTTTTCTTGTGCGCCGAGGTCTTGTTTGTGATTCGCAAGGGCGAATATCCTCATTTTGCAGTGTTCCCAATTCGACCTCGTGCTGATTATGTAAGGCAGCAATATCGTCAAGCCTGGCGGAAAATGAATTGGTCAGTGACAGAGACGGATTCGGATATATTGTGTACTCCGTGTCGTTGCATATAAAATATTGTATACCAACCTCCGTCATCGTACAGCCACCACACGTCTATCGTGCCATTTTTGTGCTTCTTCTGGAAAATCGTCGTGTACTCGGGCACGACGGCCAGTCCGTTCTGTTTGTGGTTCCTGCGATGCAAAAATTCATCCCATGAATTTATGATTTATAAAAGTGAAGTTATAAAAATTCATGCGATTAGTTTGTATTGAACGAAACGAGGTGCGATGAGGATTCTTTCTTCCCCGAAATCGACTTACGCGAGCATTTTTTCAGCGATGTGCCGCTTTTTGTTCTTGACTTGGTCCCGCGCATTGAAGTGCGGCGAACACTCCCGCACTTGTGACGCTGCGTCTGGGGGCACGTAATGCGATCCTGGAACAATTGATTCTCAATTCAGTCCCATTCACAAGCCCATATTTGAGATCTATGAGATCGAGTCGGTAAGTTTCAAGGCCAGTCCGGAGTGTTCTGTTTTACCCACACTGAGAAAAAAGTTTGGGTCGTACGGCCATGTGATTTGCCGCTCCAGCCAAACTGGTATTGCTGTCACACCTTTATAACAGATTATAAGGGCCTG
>JAPYYZ010000275.1:0-22518 GCA_030522705.1 Eretmocerus eremicus | reverse complement strand
TGTAAACTGCAATTATGTACATCTCGAATGAAACCATCTGCACGCACTTGTGAATGCGGACTATTCATGAGTCGATTATGCGCATTTCCGCATGCCGCGGAACTTTCAAAATTGATCTGCTCTCTAAAATTCTTTCCCAGTGCTCGCAACGCATCGACATTTTATAAAATTTGTATAGTATGTGCGACCACGTTTCATCACCGTTCGAAAACTCTCCCCCAGGAAAGCCTTCGACGACCTCACGAACCAGGCCCCTCGGAAAAGAAGCGTTGCGGTTGAAATTGACCCATCGATCCATCCGGAGGAAATTGCTCAGTTCTTGGCAAGCACACCAGTCACGGGCAATCTAGATTCAAACATACTTTCAACGGGTTCTCATCCTGGCCAGTCAGCTTCCTCAACACTTCAACCAGCTCAACACACAGATCAACAGAATCCCATTACTATCACACAAGCTCAGATCCTTACTGGACACGATCACATTCGTGTCCCTGAAGTCCAGGTTGCTGATCGACAATCTACAGATCCTGCTCCACATATTCAGAATATAGTTCAACAACAACCACAGATTCAAGTTGTTCCTCCAGCACAACAGTTGCCTGCCCAAGCACCAGTTAGGACTGCCCCACGTCAGAGTGAGTACTAGGCAAAATACCAATTCACTCGTGCATCGATTTTCGCAGCTGGTGAAATCTCATGTGGCATACATTCCTCAACTTTCACGTATCAGCTACGTCGGCCTTTTACGTCATTCATTATGAGAAAATTTTGTGCAGAAATCTGATCCAGCCGCGAATTATGAATGGCTTCTCGAATTTTTCTACCTCTTTTCGATCTCGCATATAATTCGTCTGAATCTCAACATTGCAGAAGTAGAATTTGAAAATGCAATATGAACGCAATCGTCTAATAACCACAACTCGAAGCCCTGAGCATACGGTTCACTCGATTGTTACCCAAGAAAGATTTGAAACATACGTCAAGTCAATGCGCCATCTTTTCCATTCAATTCCAAGTCTTGAATGACAGGGTGGTCCGGTTCACCCTTGAAAGTTGTTAGAAAAATATGGTATGTGAGTAATTCACCAGCTCGCGGCTCAACATACTTTACGATGTTTCCCAATATCATTTACTGCATGCCCCGATCACAACTGCATTGATTGGTTTGCTCCAGGAGGGGAGGGGGGGGGGGATAATAACATTGTGTGTTGGAGAGAGGCGCATACCACATTTTCAATCCTCGTATGGTTGCCCTCTGCCTTCACCCACACTCATGAATGACATAATCTCTCGAAAGAGTGGTACTCAATTGCAATTCGGTAGATGATCAATCGCAGAGTATCGTTTCCCACCCCACCCAACGTAATTTGCATGGGAATGACGACCCAAAGTTACTTTTCAGCTTGTTGCCGATAAGGAATGCAATCATTTCCCCGACATCATTCACGATTCAAGGCGTTTCAGGATAATATGAGAGGGTCACACTCGCCGAAACTCGGAACTGTCCATCTACAATACCGTCCACAACTAAAAATACGTCAATCGATTAATTGATTTGAGACTCCTGCAAGTGGTAAATGCCAAGTTAGGCCTCATCGACCGATACAGAAATTTTATTTTACAAAAAAAGGAAATTTGTCGGACTCGATATGAAAGAACTACGAAAAAAGATACGCGTTATCCATCTTTGAACCTAAATTCGTTGAAAATTTTGTAAGGCTTTGAATCACTCTCAATTTTTCGAGATTCAAAAAACTACAATTATCAAATTTCTTCCAAGTACTCAACGATATCAAGAATTGATCTTCAACATAAATCTCGGTCACGTATTTTTCGTTGTAGATTCTGTTGTGGAGTTTGTACAATTGATCGATTTTCCAAGAATCGATACTGTATCTTGGGAAGAACATTTCTCGTAAGCGATCTGTAAGTGATACCAGTTGTGTTAATTTCACAATGAGACCATTCGTCTCCACTCACACTATGGTAAATATATGTACAATTCTACTCGCAACGAGTTTTACTGCTCATTTGTTCGACACGATATCATCCTTCCCGCCCCCTTCTCTCTCTCTCTCTCTCTGCCCTCCACCCCAGATCTATCTTTAAGTATGGCTGATATGGCGATCAATTGTCACGAGCACTTTCCAAAGTACACACGTGGGTGTGGCGGGTATTGTGATTTGTTCAATTGGACGCGAGGGATCTCGAATTACACCTGTAGTGCATACTCATAGCTTTCAAACCCTTACTCACCGACATGGATTTGCGTCACTATCCTTAGAATGTGGTAGACTTTTGACACATTCCATCAATATTATTCTCTTCTCCAAAGTCCTTTAGGCAAATGGCATAGGTCAATTATATTCATGAACATAAACTTTTTGGGAATCAGCATGGGTGGTTATATCCAAGCTTGAAGTACACATTTTGAAAATTCTACAATCAATTCATTTTCAATCGATATTGCCAGAGTAAAATTCAGAGGAATGTTGATAAAAAATTCAAAGTGCTGCATGGGCCAGCATCTTCCCAATACGTCATCTCAAAGCGAATATGGAAGTTATGGGGTATTCATCTCGTGATCCCGAAATTCTTTGCGTTCCCCGAAACAAAATGAGATGCCGAAACGAAAGTCATTCCGTGCGTCGCACTCCCCATCAGGTGACTGAAGCTGGTGAAAATTTTGTTCCACGCACATAACGAAATGATCATCGTAATGGATTACCTGGTGCGGGAAGAAGCTAAAAAAGTGAATTTCGTTCCGGAAGTTCCTTTCATGTCGGGGGAAATCCCTTCCTGATTCCCTCCACAATGTTGAGTTCTCTGGAATCACTGTTCATAAAATTATCATTTCATAATACATTTCTTGTGGATAAGTTTGCCTGTATTATAATGGAAGAACTTATTGATTTTCCAGAAAATTCCCTCGATGTCATTCTAGACTGTTACAGGGGCTCGTACGGACTTGATGCCTACGAGTTCGACAAAAGACAGCTAGAAAAAAGTTTGAAAGCAAAATCGAGATTGGAAGCTCCGATGAAATTCAAACGTTTGTCCATCGCTTACGTAGTTTTGGAGGATGAAATCCACAGGACAAAAAATTACGAGTACGTTTCATCGACATTAGTGCACGCCCGTATTCTAATAAGTATATCATTCCGGATACTGTGAATTAGACTGGATATTGTTTTGCAGCATTCCACCAGTGAAGTTGATAGATTGGGGGAATCAAATTGTGGAGATTTTACCCGATGAGAACAGAGACCTCTGGATTCAACTGAGCTACCGGGACTCAGATGGAGTGCCTCATAGCCCTAACGGGGCATTCTACAGAGCTTATGAGAATCTCAGAAAAGGGGCCAGGGAGATCGGAAGACCAGGCGCTTGCAGACTGGAAGCAAAGTACTGGGATGAAATCGACAGTGAGTATGAAAAATAATTATAGCTCGTATACTTAGCCTATGATTCTGATGTGATAGCAAAATCGTTTCAATTTCAGTAAATGATATTCCAAATAATGGAATCATCAGGAATCCTTCTATTGAAGTATTTCGGAGAAGTTTCGAGCATCGGTGGAAACTGGCGAAAGAGTTCCCAATCCGTGCCATGCTTGACATGTACCCATCTCTGGAATCGCCAATGGGCCCCACTCTGGTAAGACTTGAAGTCGCACGTGTTCTTGATATTAGTCATAACTGACCAGTTGCATTATTATTAATTGCTTTTCAGTTCAACGAAGACTTCGCAAAACGGTTTCCAGATTCGGAAAACTCTCTACAACTCAAGTGGCCATCTCTTTCTCTGATCCTACTCTAGATAGCCGTTTTATTTGGAAAGAATGCAGAGATCAAGGAAGTGCTGGAGGATGATGCAGACATTGAAGCAAATGGTTCGTAGTGATTATTCATGCTCATTACGATTCGTTTCCCAACTTTTACGGTTATTCCCTCTTTTCAGTGCACAAGCAGCAAGTGGCCTTGATATTGCTCCCCGCACTCATGCGAGCTTTCTCGGGAGGCCCAAAAACCGTATCTGGAAAACGTCTCACGGTCCAAGATGTTCTTGACGCATTCATTCTGTGGGCTGATGTGAGTTCACATCTTATATTTGTGCTGAACTGTGAATGTCACCCTCTGAATCTCGATAATTCTTATCTATTTATCTATAATTGCAGTCCCTCGCTGATGCTGATACGAAGCAGGCAGAGATGATAGAAATGATGAGAGGTCGTAAAGTGGAAATGCGACCCTACGTTTTAGCTTGTGGGTCGGTGCGAGAAGAAGAGTGCTGCTTCGTTGTGCTTGAAAATCAAAGGTACAGCATGACGTCACTCGTAGAAGCTGTCGACCACTGCTTCAAAATGCAGACCATGCTGAGCAAAACCTCCTCGAAGTATTCTTCCGACGTATGGAAATTCCTCCAGTCGCACGTCTATGGGATAGTCGATGGAGGCACAAACCAATGCGTCGTGTCTCTCATTAATGAAATTGACAGCGTGGAAAAACTGAATCGTGAAAGGCCGCTTGTCCAGCAGGTCGACTATCAAGTCCATTGAGAAGCTATTTATGTCGAACCTCATCTCGAATGTACATACTTTGATCAAAATACTCTTTGAATGAATCTTTGACTTATATGACTTATAAAACTCTTACACCAATTTTTTCATTGACTGTATCTCGGAATAAATATCATTTTGTTCATTCACTGTTAGAATTAAGGACATTTTAGATGTACACTTACTAGTTGATGATTCTTTCATGAGATGTTCAATATAACCTGGAATTATTTCGCAACAACTGACAATGGAACTGGTCATTGCGCAATCCTCTTCTCACACTCATGGACAAATGTCAAATGATAAAATCGAAAGTTCAACCTTCTCAGAATTTTGGCTCCATATAATGGAGTATGATGATGAAATCATTTTACGTATCCATTTCCATTTCATCGATTAACATCTCGACGATGAAATTGTGATCAATATTTCATTATAAATCGGTCTCAAATTTATGTCGATAAAGAAATGTAAAATTAGTCCTCCAATGCCGATTCCCGAACTGAATACCATTCATTTTACGTATAATCGAACATCTCTATACATAATGGATTTGCGCGAGAGCGCAAAAAGCAATTGTCTCATGTTCCACACAATTACATGCCATGTAGCATTCCTATTTGTTGGAATAGATCTGAACGTGGCCTTCATTGGCTGAGGCCGACAACGCTTCGTCTTGGAAACCCGAAAAATCGAGTCGAGTTATGTTTTACTGACATGTTGCATTATAAATCGAGACATCATTTTAACATCGTACTTAAGAATGCCCCATTATGTCCCATTTAAAGCGGATTAGCACACCGAGCTCCATGTTCCAGAATCTTCTCGTTTTAATAAGACTTAGCTTGTGGGATCGACCAACTACCATTAATACTAGTACAACTTCACAGAATTTCAGTAACTATGAACAATGGAGCTCTGAGATATGGCGCATCAAAACCTCTCGAGATATTCACCCGTTCCGTAAACTCTTTCCTCATGCATGTAAATCCCACCTGAGAATAGTTATCTCGTCCCCTTGTACATAAGCAATCGGAAGAATTTAACGCGCGGGGGGGGGGGGGGGTTTGCAATTGAGTACCATTTTGAAAGCGTAGGCCGTGATATGCCAACCTACCCTGTTAGCTCCGAAATGCCGTATAGTCGCCGATTGTCATTCTAACTCTTTTCCTTCTCATTCGTAGGCGTCTTGTAAACTTGGTAGCCATGGATTTCGCCACACTGCAACAAGGGGACTTCGGAGCCAAGATGCCAAAAATTGGACTCAGAAGGCAAAAGATGAAATTTTGCCTCCAGTTGCATAATCTCATTCCTGTTCGAAGCTACATTGGAATAGTAATTGAACAATTTGATGATTTTATCACGGATGCCTTAATATTCCACATATTGAAAGATTTGCACTCAAAGCTTGACTCTGCGACATACTCTTTGGCGGAATTTGTGATTGAACAGAACCGCAAGCTATTCGAGGCGTTTTCAACGGAGAGGGACGCTTTAATATCTTCAGATCTGAGAGTGTATTCATTGATCTGCAACAGTCCCAAATCGGCGAAAGAGCAGTGCAAAGATTTCTGGGAGATTCTGATGAACCGTCGATGCATCTCGAGCTTGTTATGGCGGTGCAACTTCCAGTGATAAGGTCTGTGCAAGTATTTTTTGAATGCCCCGGGGTATACGATGCGGCTATAGCATACAGAGATAAACTTTGTAAAGCCAATATTATGTCTAATTATATTCAGGGCACCATGTGGCGCGTGAAATACCGTGATTTTTCTCTTAAGGGTGATGGTGCATTCCCACTCGAAATGTGGTACGACGACTCACAAACTGGAGTTGCCCTGGGAAGTGCAGAGTTCGAACAAAAATAGGGCGCAGTTTTTATGCGATGTCCCAGTCTTCCTCCTCATTTCATGAGTAAACTATACAGCATATTTGCAACTATGATCTTTTATGCAAAACACAGAGAGATGTATGGGAACGAATGCGTATTCTTTGAATTGATCGAAGAGCTGAGGATACTCCATGAAAAAGGAGTGAGGGTCGTCATAAAGGGCGAAGAAAAAACACTGTTTTTCGCATTGACCAATCTTATAGGAGATAATCTAGCTCTCAACTGTATCTGCGGTTATCCTCCCAGCTTCACGGCCACCAATTACTGTCGCTGTTGCTGTGCAACAGCGAAGGAGTGCAAAGTATTAACACGAGAGGTGGAAACTTTGGTCAGGACTAAAGAATTATACGAAGCTACATTACGTCTTGGCCTGATGGATGCTACGCCACCACCTGGTGGAATCGTTGAAGAATGCGTATCCAACGATGCTCCAGATTTCCACGTCGGTGATCACCAATGGCAAGATTTCATGCATGATCTACCCGAGGGCGTGTGTGAATATACTGTAGGGAATGTCTTGCATGATATTGTATTTGATCAAAACCGATTGTCATTCGCCGAATTGAATCGGCGTATTCTCGAGTTCGATTATGGGCCGCATGAAACAAACAAACCGCGGAAAGTCAGATTACAGAAGTGCAAAGATAGGAAGCACAAAGGAAAGACCTGCAAGATTCGACTCAGACAGTCGGCCTCGGAAATATTGTGTCTGACCCGATACCTTCGTTTGATAATCGGTGACGCGGTTGACGAAGAAAGTGACTCTTGGAAAGTGTATCAAAAGCTCCGCCAGATCATCGATATAGTAACTGCTCCCAGAGTTACAAGATGCGATACAGAGAGATTAGCGGACCTCGTTTCTGGCCATAACCGATTGTATCAAAAGCTATTTGGGCCGTTGAAACCAAAAATGCACTTCATGACTCACTACCCCCGTCTTTTACTGCTGAATGGGCCATTGATCAACAGCTGGGGAATGCCATTCGAGAGGAAAAATAAGGAGCTGAAAGAAGTCGCTGAGTCGATAAAGAGCAACAGGAATTTACCATATACTTTGGCCATCAATGCTCAGCTCAAAATGTGCTACTTGAAAGAATTCAGTGAAGGTGTTGGTGCTGACTATTCAAAAGGGCCAGCCCTCACGAAAAACGTGGATTGTGAAGTGAAAGCGCTTTTTAAGAAACTAGGTCATGATACAAATATCCGGCAGTTGAAGAATGTCGAAATATTAGGTAAAGTGTATCGTGAAAAGACAGTGTTCCTGGTTGACACAAGAGGCGTTGATGACCCGTACTTCGGCGAAGTTCGAGGGGTTTACGAGGTCTCAGGCCAGGTTTATCTCATAGTGTCTGTTTTCGAAACCCTTTACTTCGACGATGTCCGCCATGCCTACAGAGTATCTGATGAGGAATTGGGTAGCAGAATTTTGCATGTTGACCAAGTTCCTCGGATCCATCCTCTGCTGCGCGTGAAAGAAAGAGAGAAATTATTTTTGGCTTCACGGTATGGATTATGATTGTGTTATCGTGAACTCCTCTCACAAAACATTGTGTGGAACAAAAATGAATATTGTATTTTACTATTTTCTTTGTACCTTGACTTGGACCGATGGATGATTACCATGATATGATCATTTTTGTATGGTATTATTAGAAAGAAACTAATTTATTATGTGTAGTAAATGTACTTTAATCACTATCAGCAGAGCTATGGGTACAGGCCATAACATTCTTGAAAAAAGGAGTCTTGTATCTTCCATGCATGGAATAAGTCTTATCAAAGAAGCCACCGCGGCCTAGTGGATGAGGTCCTCGCCTTCAACGCAGAAGGCCAGGGTTCGAGTCTCGGCCGGCACCAATGTGAATTCTCATAAGTGCCTCTTCGGTGGTTTTGGTGGTTCGGAACTTACCTAAAACTGTAGGTCCCGCAAAATAACCTCAAAAAGAGGTTGAGAATGCGTTAATGAAGAAGAAGAAAAAAAATTTCTAATGTTCTGTGTATTCTCATTTATCCGGGAGAACTTACATCTTTTATTATAGTATAAAATAAATCGTATCAATGAAAATGTATTAATTGTCAGAGTGTGGCAATACAAGTAGCTAAGTACTTGTATACTATGTACAAAAAACTCCAGAATAAACATTATTCATGATGTAGATGAATATAGAGCGTAATCTCTGCAGATTATTTTCCAATACCTGCCACAAATATCTCGATCACTTGATTCTCCAATATTTTCACTTCGTCATAGCCATTCGGCTTGCAACGTGGTGAACGCTGGTCAACTAGACGAAGTAGAACTTGGCTTGAAATTCAGGTTTTTCCTTTAAAAAATTGGATACATCATCTAATTGATCCTTCTGTTTGATTCGTCCGTTTACGTTAACTAAATCAGAGCAAGAAAGTTATCGAATATTCTATAGTTTGTTGAGAATTGTAGCTCTGGGTGTTTTCGTGACGGTTTTAATAAAGATATTGGATAAATATGGAACACGGGTACATCTTGATGGATGCAAATGCGTTGAATATTGAAACTAGAATCCCGCCCTTTTGGGTTAGGACGATCCATTCCAAAAACTTTTTGAACATTTTGGTGCAATTAGCTCATACATTTTCCAATCAAGTTTCTAGATGAACTTCAAAATCGTGAAAGCGCTCCTGCTCAATAAAACGCAGAGCAAAGTATCGAAAAAATAATTTAAATTCGTCTATAGTGATTCAAAGCTTAATAATGTTCCGAGTAATTTTTTCGATGAAATGTTTAGTTAAAGCTGACATTGCTGTAGAAACTGATGTAATAGAAAATATGACAAAGGAAAGTTGAATCTTTTAGTGAGGAAGTTGCCAAGCTTCAATGTAATTGTAATTTTAAAACCAAGCCGGGGGGCTTCAACGTTTCAGTTTGAATCAGATAATGTATAGCTCGATACCAAACAATGAAATGTTGCCTTTTTTGAATTGTTCAAGGGGAGAGAAAGGTCAAAAATGAAGGAAAATACATTCGAAAGAGGTTACTACTTGGTGGGGCCACTAATGGTCTCAATTATGTTCCTGGGCTCATTGATCAGTTCCACTAGATGGAAAAAGAAGAACAAAGAAGAATTATCATCATGAGTGACTATAAGTAACCTATAGAGTCGTTCGAAGGAGTTTTCCCATCATTCGATAAAGGAAAAGCTTAGAATATCGAAAAGTTTTCTTGCGCATGGGGCCTTCTTCAATCATTCGGATTTTTGGAGGATATTGTTTTTGATGACGTGTGAATCGAAGCTATGCATTTTGTTTTAGGGATGAGAGGGTGTAATTTTCATGCAATTATAAGGTAAAGAGCTGCAAAAGAGTGGAAAATCCCAATTTTGGTTATTTGTACAGTTTTTCAGCTCTATGAATATATTATGACTACACTTGATCATATCCACCATATTAATGCATGAGTTTGTCCTTCAACCCATGAAAAAACACTATTGTCTGCTGGGACAAGAGTGAGTGACCTCCTCTGAGGAGGAGGGAGGGAATTCTCGTATCTTTACTGTCATTCGACCATGAAAGTAATTCCGTAACTCAGAATCTTTCTATATTGATAATTTCAACGCCTCTTATCGGGAAGATGCCATCTCATAACCTAATTCTAGAAGATGCTATCTCCTATGTTAATAGTATGGAGATAGCATCTCTCATATTTGAGTTTTGAGATAGCAGCTTCTCGATAGGAGGCATCGATTTGAGATTCTCCCTCAGTAACATCGAATTCGTTTCTCAACGCACTCGATCCGTAATTTCAGGATTTCTGCAATTCTTGTTTATTTTAGCGGTATCCACGTATCAAACACTGTGAGATAAGATTTATCCTGAAATTTAAGCGATTTTGTTCACATTCATCCACAGTTTGGAGTGAATTTGCATTGTCTCTCAATTGGTTGGTGCTGTATAGAACTTCTGATTTTTGCGCGAACTTTTCTTGTTCAAAATCGTCATATTCCTCTGATGCGCAAGTGCACGCAATTTCAAATACGGGATTCAAGAGAGCGAACTTAAAATCAGTAAAATGAGTGGTGAAGAAATGACCTCATAGTTTTTTATGTGACTCTTACTGCTGCCAACGTTTCACCTGTCAAAAATACACAGGCCCAGGTCTTCAGAGCAAGTACGATCGTGTCACATGATTAACGGTAGAGTTTTTATGCATTTATTAGATGTATTTGTGTATTTTTGAGTGGCGAAGTGGTGGCAGCAATAAAAACCACCCGCTCGATAATTCACAAGCTTTTCCATCATCCTTTCAAAGATCTCATAATTTATTGCATCGCAAATGCATTTTGAAAATGAGGTGAGGATTCCTGCATTTTGGGCTCTCGACGCTGAAAATCATACGTGATATTCCAATATCGACGGATATGATATCTTGCGAGGTCATGAGATCTCATTGCAATTGGTGTATACATATAATGTTGAATCCTCCGCTTTTTAATCAATCCTCACACTTACTTACCGATCTGCAAAATTAACTCGCCATGGAATGAAACACATCAGTGAATTTTCGAGTTCAAACAAATCATCGTAATCCTCCATCATCTGTTAAAATGAAACATCTCAGCAACTGTACCAATTTTCAAGATGAAATGAGAATTCTCCTATTCTTCCATTCGTTCTACGTTCTGTGTAATCGTCAGAGATGATAATTACTCTCTTGAAATTCTTATATCTCCGTTGATTGAAGGAAGCTCCTTTGCTTACGAAGGAAATTATTTGCTGGGACAAGAGTGAGCGACAACTTGGCATGCGCAAGCAATCTTTGCAGGATCTTTATTTCTCCTTTTTTTCTTTTGACAAAATCCCACAATGATCGTACATAAACCTCACATTCTTAGCGCTGGAATTCACCAAAAAGTTAGTTCACATATGCTCAATTGGAAGTAGTTATCCATTCTTGAAGATTTAATGAGACAACAGTTTTTGCTTTTTGCCCCTTTTCGTCTTTTAACCTCACTTTCTTCCATATCAATGGAAAGAATTGTGTTCAAATTTGTAACCGGACGAGAAATAAGTATTTTGTGGGGACTATTGATTTATTGCGTCAGGTTAGATCAACTAAAACCGTTCAACTGAAGCGTGATGCATTGATCTTCGACATCCTCATGGTGCTGTAGTTGAACTCCGCGAGCGTCAAGGATTTACAGCGCCTTTAGCAAGGGAGCTTGGGGAACGAATTCCCGTAAGGAGGGCTTGATCAAGGCTTGACAAGGACGCCATTACATCCCTTGACAAAGGCCTGACTGAGGTGTTGAAGCACTTGATCAACAGCACGCGACGGGGATTCAAGATCATCTCCCCGAATCTCGGCCACTAGCTCACGCACGTTACCATCTTGCGTAGTCCAGCTCTCCAGTAGCAATCTAGCCAGGGATATGATGAGGGCGGAGCGCTCGATCACTCACAATTATTCCACTGCTCATAATATCGAGTCCACTCTGCTTGACCCTGATGCGAAAACCCATGTGCCAGACCGTAGAATTCTCATTGATGAGATGCTTCCCCGCGAGAAATACAAGGAATATAAACGTTTGAGGCCACTAGCGCGAGGGTTAGACTTCGAGTACGTCTGGCACAGCGGTGGGCGTTTCTGGGCCAGGCGGAAAAATGATGATCTTGCGCATGCGTTCGAATCCCTTCCCGAACTGCATGTCATTCAAACGAGGAGCCGAGAGGTCAGGAAACGAACATCTCCATCACTGTCTTGGTTCTGACGGAGACTTGATCTTAGGCAAGCGTGACACAAAGACTAACTCCCAACTCTTGGGAAATACCGCCGTTTGGAGAGATGTTTCCAAAATATTGAGCAATACGGGCAGGATAAAAGGTAGACAATCTTTGATGAAATCGAGTGAAATGTCATCGGCACCGCGGGCGTTCGATCTCATAAAAAAAACTGCATCCACAATTTCGTTCAGGTCAATGTGCTTTAAGTAGAACCCTTCATCTGGGGAAATTCTTACAGTTGGCCTAAGATCATACAGATCCTCCGTTCTTTTAGTGCCTGCAAAGTGCCGGTTGAGCTCGTCTGGGGAACAAGGAAGTTCAAATCGCTCTACTGATTTTGATTTCGACCCAGGATTGTCAACAATTCTCCAAAGTTCCGTAGCAGTCTTGCACTTCGTGAATTTCGACTTATAGTGAGCAGATTTGGCATTCCTCGTCATCGTCTCGACGCGATTCCTGATCTTACGATATTGTGCTTCATCCTCACTGCGACCAAACTTTCTACTTTTTATCGTCAGTCTATCATGATCTCTCCTAGCAGATTCAATTCCAAAATGATCCAAGAACAGTTCGACTTTTTTCTCGGGATAAAGGTGTGATACGGAGCATGTTCGTCATAGAGATCGCGAATGAAAAACGTTAGTGCCTCGACTCTATCATCCACGTTGTCCAAATAAGTTACGAAACTCCATTCTACCTCAGATAAATCTCGTCTCAGTTTGGGGAGGTCGAATTTGGCGAAAGATCTGCAAGTAATCAGTCGAGGTGATGAGGGGTCAAAGGGTAAATTCAAAGTGATAAAAGTTGCATCGTCCTCTGAATTGGAAGGGACCTGCTCTCGCCCTACCTCAAGAACTTGAGACCCGTCCGACACACAAATGTAGTCGATCAGCGTGTGAGCCCCTCTATGATGACACGTGACCTCAAATTCGACCGGTTCTAGACCCACAGTGAAAAGTGACTCGTCCAAAATCCTCCGACGAGATTTGGTCATGGGGTCCAGCCAATTGATTATGAAATCGCCCATCAGTACCATGGAGTCGAATGCAACGTTACAGTTTAATAAGGCATATTCAACATCACACCATAATCCAGTATTAGGCAGATTATAGTCGACCATACAGAATATCACCATAGAACTGAGTTTGAGGGATACCAGCAAATTCTCTGGCTTCTTACAATACCCAACAGGAGAAAGATAATCACTCCGCAGTCAATTGATTCGTGCACATACAACGCCACCCCTCCACCTCGCTCACCCTCGCGGTGAACACGGAACAAGTTGTACCCAGTGAGGCCTCTTTCTGAATGAACTGCCGGACTCAGCCACGTCTCACTAACTCCAAGTACTTGGACGTGATCTTGAGTCACAAATTCGCTAACATCGACGAAATAAGGATAGAGGGATTGTGCATTAAGTTGTCATCCACGAAAAAGCTGCGATTCTCTAACTCTGTCCATAGTCAATTCGTAAAATCTTCTGTTCAATCCTCCTTTTCAAAATTGGACACTCAGATCTGTCAAATGCTGAGTGAGAACTATTTGGAGATTTCTGCGCAACACAGTTCACGCACCTCAGGTTTTTTCCATTTCCACACTCCCTTGTTTCGAGCTCATCACTACAACTCCCGCAAACCGCATGATTTGTGCATCCATTGGCCACATGGCCTAGGCCCTGACATCTGAAACATTGTACAACTGACACGTGATCATCAATTCGACGAGAGGACCACTGATTATGAACTTTTTGTTGGTCAATTAGCACTTTCCTAAATTCAGATGTTGTCACGAGCACACAGGATCGTCGCTTTTCACTACCCGCGGGATACAGAAACACAACTACGAGATCTTCTCCGGTGCAGTCCGGAAGGTTTTGCTCGATAATAAAGTGACGAATTTTCTGTCTAGTAAGTTCAACCGGGATGTCATGAACAATAATCCGCGGTTCCATTTTGACAGACGCTTCAATTTCCAGCCCAGCCATGCGCGATTTTGGGCGATTTCTCAATTCGTCATTGGTATCGTCGCCTTCGACTATAATCGACTCATCAGGACCGAAAACGACACGTTGTGCATTGATTTTCAGAGCAAGCGGATTTAGAGCAGTTTTCAGTGCCTGCTTCGTATCTTTCAACGTGGAAAACCTATCCTTAATACAATCCGTGGGGCCTATTATAATTCGCTCCCCAGCTTTGATTGGGAAGGATTTGCCTTCTGGTATGGACACTTCTTCCGACGGCATAGTAATGGGCTGCCTAGTGACGCTTGCATAGCTCGCCGCGGGCACACCTGATATTTTATCTAAGAGAGACACGGCCTGGTCTAATCCTTTACAGGAGGATAGAAAATTATTCCGATGAACTTCATTCACCCGATGGGCAGCCAAACTACTCAGATACGTACTTGATAACTTATTCAGAGACGCATTTATTGCACTAATTGCCTCGCGGATTCGAGTTTTCCTATCAGTCTCCTACTCAGTCCGATACCAACTCAGAAGGGTCTCATTCTGCTCAGTAACTGCATCAATGAGCTCGAAAACTTCCTTTGCAGATAACAAAAATGCCGGTGCATCCCGAGAACAATCATCCGTCAAGCTGTTACCTCCATCGCACGCTTTACTTGCTGATTCGTCGTCTGCTGTCACCGAGCCATCGATGTGCGATGCAGCTGACGAAGCCTTCCCGCCCAACATAGTGGCAGTGGCACACTCACACACACAGCTCCAATGTCACGAACCCAAGTCGAGATAGTGGGAGACAGACGGCGTCCAGCCACCAAAGAGAGACACTCCGATGGCAAAAAGATAGCTGCACACGTCCCCAATCACCGATATTTGATGTCGATCGAATTGGCCAGCGTTTCCAACGAGGCGACGATCACTGAGACATGCGCAGTGTATGATGTAGTTGTCTTTTCCATGAGAGGATTATAACCCCAATTATTGGGAGTTATGCAGAAATTGCGGATTCCCTGGCTCAATGAGGAGAAGCCGTGCTGTTGATGCTCCATGTACTCGAGCCAGCAGGAACCCAGCAAATCTGCAAGAAAGCGCAACTGGAAACACTATACGAGACACACGGAACCGATACTCGGAAGGCGATGAAACATGTGCCCGACGAGCTACTCACCAGCAGACGAAGTCAACGGTTGATGAAGCTTGTGAGGTAGCTCAAGATATTGGGAGGGATATGAGCCGGTGAACGTGCGTGATCCTCATCAACAGCCAGTGAGCCTCTTTGATGTTCTCTTCCATAGTCATCTTAGGAAAATTATTATATAAAACTTGAATTATAGGGATGATGATGATTGAATCACTCATCAACGAATATTGTTCGTAACGATGCCCAGGTAAAAATTGTATCCAGATGAGGATTCTCTCAGTCGAATGGGAGTGTTTCGAGAATCTAATGATCATATCCTTCAGTAACTCATTTTCTGATCCAGATAGTTCTCATGATGAATCTATATGTACAATGAGATCGAATGAAGTAGCTTACGAATGATTGATTGAGTAATTTAATTTTCGAATCTCCGGTTATTCGATCGGATGACAAATAATTCCGGAACTGATCCCGGTTTAGCAATGATTTTAAGTCAACACCACAACTGAGGTCGAATTTCACGTTTTCATCAATCTTCGCACGTGAAATCGCATGTGCGTGGGATGTGCCATTGCCAGTTTGGAAGTGGCTCGTAATAGCACTTGATATTGCAGGTGTGAGAACAGGTTATTGGAGTTGGAACAGGTTGAATAAAAGGTGAAATAGCACGCGAAATGTCATGGGGCCATTATAAATAGGAGTATAGGTATACGAGAGGATATCAAGTGTTCACCCTGTGGAATGCTACCCTAGCAATACTTTGCTCTCAGTGTAGTCTGATGAGATGATTCTTTGCGTTGGAGACTGGATTCGTATCTGCGAATAGTGATAATTGAAGAGAGACAGTTTGTCAAGCTTGGATCTGATCTTCCATTTACCTCTCGTCGTCGATAAAATGGACAATTTCTCGGTTGATCGAAAAAGTAGATGCAACTACTGTGGGCTTTCCAGATCAGGAGATTCTCTCCCGTAGCTGTACCCAATATTTGTTTTACATGGAGCCCAACTTGGATTCTGTAGGAGGCCCAATATGAGTTTAGTTCCCATTGGTGATTCGTGGCTGATGCATCATTACTATGAAAAACACCCATAATGTTGTGAAAAGTGGGTCTGGGTTGCTCGGCTACACATCTAACGGTGCAAAGCGAGCCCAAAAAATTTACTTGTGGCGAAAGCAGCTTTACGACGCATCTAGTCTGATTTTCCCCATTCAGACGGAATCCTCCTTGTTTTTCCACGCCCTCCAAGGTGTATCTATATACATCCAATCTTGACAATTGCCAATCTTGACATTCGGCTATTTTGTGGTCGAAACCGGATTGAACGAAATTGCAAATTTAGTCGCTTATCGTAAGCGAATACAGAGTCGGATGGCGTTCCATAGTACGTGACGTAGCATGTGCGAAAAGGACAATTTCCGCACGAGTTCCCCAGCGATCCCGAGAAATCACATTCATGCACGCCTTGAAACTTTTCGCACATCTAGGAGTGTGCATTTACGGATTTTCGCTCCGCGAGAATGCGTGAATGTATTCTTCCAGGCGCGCAAGAAGTTTCAAAGTGTGCGTGAATTTACTCCTCGTGCGAGTGGGCAACGCATGCGGAAACTTTTTTGCTTGTGATGTGTGAGGAATTTTTCGCAACTGTGCGTGAATTTGGGATTGAATGGATCACCGTCCAAGCAAAAAGACTCGAATAACAAGAATGGGAGAAGAAATACGAGTTTGTGTAGAGATTACGTCATGTCATAATCAGATTGTGCGAACAAGAGAATTCATACAGTACATCCGTGCGAGAAGTTACGTTCACGCACACTCCACGAGTGCCTGAATGGAAGAACTGTGCAAGAGGTCTTCAGCGCATTCTTCCTCGCATTGTAAATGATGAAGAGAAGTTACATTTTTGAGCAGTTTTGCGCACAGAGTTGCAAAATAGTACATTTCGATACAAGAGCAAACAATAGGCTTCACCTCCGTGTGTCCAACTACATTTCTAGACAATCTGTCAGTGAAAATTGCCAACCCGTGAGAAAAGTCACCTGCCACGCACAGAATATGAAATAAAAATGCTCTTGAACTCCTTTTAGGCAATGTAATATCGTTTTCATTGAGTGAGATGGCATAGAGATCATACCTGAATGCTCTATCGTCGACGAGAATATTCCCAGAACATCAACAAGTTCATTTCTTATTCCATCAAGGTAGCACCAGCGGCCTTGCATTATCCATCATAAACAATTACTATACATTCCTGGAGGAGGTAGGAATCAAATGCCAATTTGGAATACATAGATGAGCGTCTTGAGTTTCGAGAAAAAAATTTATGACGAAATTGAGACTTAATAAAGAATCTTATGCGAATCCACACTTTTGAGCTCATATCTCAGTCAATACCCGTAATCTCACTACCAAAAGAATCACATAGTGTGCAGTTTCATCAGTCTGATGAGACGCCACAAAAAAAACATGGATTGGCGGCTCATTCGGTGCAGAAAAAATGTAGAATTCTGAGACTTCAAAGGGGCCCCGTGCCAAAGTTCTCTTGAATTCCGTGTCATTGAGTCTGCTGACCTCGTATTGCTCCAGGAATTTTGATTATTATAGAAATACATGTTGTGAACATGCTGATTCAGTTTTGGAACGATTGATCACACTGCAGCCGGATAAATGGATTCTTTCTGTCTCCTCTAGATACGACCCTGAAATATCTCTTAGATTCAGTTTCAAGCGTGATATGGGTCTGCAATTGAGCCCTCCTTTCATCAGTTCATTGAAATAGCATCATAGCGTCGTGATGGAATGAGTTCTGCCCTCCAACACATAAGAAACTTCATGTACTCCTGGCGGCCTCCAGCTAAGTAAGGCACGTAACGCTGAATGTCGATCTCCCGATTTCTAATGGAATGAGATTATAAGCTTATCGTTGGGAGTATTTCCATGAATGATAGGACGTCCAGGAATGATTTATGTCATCTGACTTGTATGCAAACAATAATCAATTGCCACCAAAGTGTTTTGAAAACTTTTTCATATGCCACCCGACCTGCATCAGCTCACAATGAGCGGCTAACTTCTTAATATCGTTTAATCTTGATATTAACCACAAAAACATCCAAATATCGAAATTCGCGCAGATGTACCGTGGGAAAATGAACAGAATCCCGTTTAAGTTACTGTCACAAACCAGCTACTATAGATGAAATCAATCGATTGGTAACGTTGACTTGTGTCAAGCCATGTTTTTGAGCGTACTGAACTGAATTTATATGCTCTGGGATAGGGAGGGCACAGAAAAAGGGAATATGCGGAAGTTATGTGCAATGAACAAGGATAACTGAATGATTCAATCTAAAAATCTATCATATAATCGGTGTTTGTGATTTAGGTTCGCATCCGGTGGTTCAATATAGGTGTTGGATGATCGTTAATTTGAGGTGAATTATAAGAATTTAAACGATTCAATTTGACACAATTATATCCTATTCTTATTCGAAAATTGGTAGAATGTTGAGTTCAAGAACAAATCGGAAGATTATTTGAAAGGATCGTTTGAAATAGAATGAATAAAGAATATTCCAAAAGTTTCCAATTATTTCAATTAGTGGAATGATTCGAACAACGGAGTTTAGCCGATACCGAACGAAATCTATTCGTTCATACAAAACTGATTCATAGATAATAATAGATGATTCATTCGTGAAAGTATCGAGAATCTGAGTTAAATTCAATAGTTGATAACAATTCTTTGAGGAGCAATTTCTATAATAGATTTCCGTGATTTTGGTTTATTACATTTCAAAGTTGCAGTAGTAACTGTGCAATTATTCGTCTTTTTATTCACTGTTATTGATAATCAAGATCGATGATATTTCAGTTCTCAGAATATTGATACAATATCCTAGTGTCATTCACAGGATTATTCCAAGACCCAAATCGATGAAAGATGTTTGCGGATGAGTGCACGATGAACAGGCCCTAAGCACTGGGAGGGGTCTTGGCTATAGGGAGAAGGACCGCGGGGCCTTAACTATAGGGAGAGGATGGCGCGGCCTCAAGCCACGCTCTTAGATTTTCCAATTGAGTTTTTCAATGGGAGTCCATTCTCAACTATGTTTAATAGCTGATAGTTTATTCGTATAGATAATGACTCAATTATGATTGTTAAAACTCTTTGAATAATGTTATGAAACGTATTATTGTGACTATGATGAAATAACCCTATTTCTCGAGTCAAACGGTATAATATTCGAGTTAAGCGATGAAAGTGATTATGGAGAGAATTTCTGATTATTTTGGGAACGATGAGTTCAATTCACGTCAACTCAAGTTTAGTTTGAAGCTAAAGATGTACTCTATCTTGTTGAATGTCGTAGGAGGCTGTTTACATTGACGTGGAAGATTAATTACGGTTACGCGAGTTAAAATGATGAAAATGGCTATCGCTCGCTTCGAAAGGATGAATTTTCTTCATCTCCACTGATGACTTTGAGATTTCAATTAACTGGGGCTCATTTCCAACTTCAAGACCTATTTCACTCGTTCTGATAACAAAATGAAAGGGTTGGGATAATATAGATGGAAACTTCTTCAGGTTGCAGCTGCCTCATCCTCTACTGTCCGATATCATCATCTTACCCAATAAACATATTTGAAGACAGAAGAAACTAGTTGACCATAAGTCATGAGTATCTCTTGAGACTGATCAACAGTAAATTCGAAATTCCAATAGCGTCAGTGACAAGATGCTGTCATTATGGTCCATCTGTCGTTCATTAACATGATGTTAAAGTTGAATGTAGGGTGGGGGAGAATTCAATTTTCATCAGAACATCAAACTTCGTATTCGTGGGGAGAAAAAATTGATAGGAATGGCCAAATAACTTGTCTCGCACTTTCTCAGCAAATTGTTCTGTAACTGAAGAGTAATATCTTGTCTCAGAATATTTATTCCATCCTCCTATATCAAATGAGTAGTGAAAAGATTACCTAAGCTCCTCAGACAATTTTGCAGACTGTGATGACCTGGACCATGTTACAGTGCTTAATTAAAAATCAGCAAAATTGGAGAATCATTCTTGATTCCACGATTCAAATCCTAAGACTTATTTCAACTTCATAGTTTGGGGAAATGTGTTAATGGGTCAGACAGACAATATTTATGCTCCTTCAAGTATGGGAAACATCAATTACACCATTACAACTTTACTTGTGGAGAGGGGATCCACTTTCTGAGGCGATATTTTTCATTCTGGGAGGAATATTCTTCAACATGAGTTGCAACTCCCGAACAGTGCTTGGTACCATGACTCTACAGATGATAGAGTTCTATGGATGCTTGCCAGCCTGTGAGATATCCCCAAAATCACATGAGCATCAATCGATCGACAGTGAGGAAGCTAGTGAAATTTGGAACAGTCCCTGTTCCAACATTTCTTCTCAAATGCCAACTTTACGCTCAGACGATTCAAATTCATTATTGCCATCTGCCCCAAAATAAATTGTCTAAGAAGCTTGAGTAAACTTTCTATATACTCCTTATCCAATTGAGGTTAATATAGGAAGAGAAAATAGATATTCTGAGACAAGCCATTACCATACAGAAACAAAACAATTTGTTGAGATAGTGGGAGACAAATTATTCGGACATCCCTATCAGTTTTTACTCCCCATGACTAGGAAGTTCAATGTTCTAATGAAGACTGAATTTTTTCCCAGCCTGCAGTCAACTGTGACATTATGTCAATGAGTGACAGATGTACCATGATGAGGGCATCTTGTTATAGAAGCTATGAAAATTTCAAATTTACTGTTGATCAGTCTCAAGAGATACTCTTACCTTGGTACCAATAATCCATCTTCAACTCTTTGCCCTTGGCTTCAGTTATGTTTATTGGGTATGATAATGATATTGGACAGCAGAAAATGAGGCAGCTAGAACCCCGAAATGTTGTAATCATTCTTATCTTTAAGACAGGTTTTGACCCAAAAGATTTTTCCCACAAAATCCTCCAAGTCAAATCTGTCTGGGATCATTGAGGGAGTGTATGTGCATTAATTGAGTTCTCGCACATATTCCAATGATGATTCTTTGATCATATTTGTCTTGTTTGACTATCTCATCATCCCATTTTTCCATCAAAAACGAATTTTCAACTTTGAACAAGATGTCAACACGAGCAGAAGTGAGGTTATGCATGCAGCAACGCGGATGCTCCCATAATTTGAAGTTTACAACCAAGTGCGAACTCCTGCAGCACCGGTAAACTCTCAAAATCGGCCTCTGGTGCTCTGAAATCATTGCTGATGAGAAGATGAATGAGGATGTCGAGAAAGCCCACAACTTTTGCGCTTCCGTCACAACAATGCTCAACACCTTCTTATGAATTGGAATAGCCTCGCAGACACAATCCTGCCAACCGACTGCAACCAATCCAATCAGCTATCCTGCGCTGACAATCAGCGAACGCTTCAGATTTCCAGCATGAGCCGCCATTTCCATCACTGAAAATCCATCCGTCTTTACTGGCAACTTCAGCGGTTACGCGCTGATTCTCGGCTACCCTCACTATTTCCCGTGGAGAGAGGATGATGTATCGATGATATACCTATTTTGGATCTAATGAGAGTCAATGAAGAATCACGCGGGGAAATAGAATTATTGCGAATGGAATTTCCTCGAGTGACATGCGTCAATTGAGCGTAATTTTCCAAATAATACTCTGATCAAAAAGAATTCTTGCGAACGTGTTGAAATATGTGCAAATACTTGATAAAGATGGATCAATGGGAAATTTATTCAGGATGTCTTGTCTATTGAGTCGAAAACATGGTGTCGCTTCGAAGTCCGACGTATGAAATTCCTACGAAACGTCTCTTCGCATCGAGCGTAACTCCTTAAATATTGGTTCGATCGAAATGAGACTTCGAAGTTCGATCGAAGTGAGTCACAACCGAGATGTGGGGGCCTGAATCAAGTCGGGCTCTCTCCCACTGAGTGACAACACGGACTGTCCCTTTGTGGTGACGCAAGTAACCGCAGAGGGACGAGGGAGTGGGAGAGCTCAACCGAGGGTGCGTGGACGCGCCGGTTGATTCCCAAGTTAGACAGGTGGATTGATCGGTCGCACGGCGAGCTGGACTATTGGCTCACGCAGGCGCTCAGTGGACATGGCTGCTTTGGGGAGTACCTCGAGCGGTTCCAGAAGAGAG